>RJWJ010023131.1:0-26145 GCA_004363605.1 Indri indri
GAAAGTCCAGAGAGGGCTCCCTGGCCAGGTGGTGTGGGCCATGAACCAGGCTCCCGCCATACTTGTAAGACGGGGACCATTGCCCCACTCTTACGGGAGGAAACTGAGGCCCTGGGAAGGTTGAGCCAGGATTGGGACCAGGCCCACCAACCCCAGGGTCGGCCTCTCCCAGCTCCTTAACCCTTGTGGTTTCCAGCCTATTTCGGCTGTGACTCAGCTGGGCCGTGGCAGCTGGTGGGGCCTTTTTTCTCTTGGGTTCTGATCTGAGGATGAAGGCCCTGCGGGGGGTTTCGGATCAAAGGTCATGACCATTTTTCTGTCTGTGACAGATGCTGGCTTTCTTTCCTCCCTACCGTGGTGGTTTGAGTTTGCTGTGACATAGTCTTACATCAAGTGGTGCCAGATCTCGTCATGAAGGTTTGGAGCTAGTTTTGTCGTGCTTTTGTTTACTCATTCAAGAAGTGTTTATTGGCACCGCATGTGAGCCTGGCCCTTGCTTGGCCCTGGGGTGAGATAGGAAAGGCGGGCTCCCTGCCCCTGGCCACTGGGGGACAAGCCGACACTAGCATGTGCTGGAGGGAGTGAGGAGACCCCCACCCTAGCCCATGTCCTAGAGGTGGTTTCCAGACTGCGTTCTTCTCTGGAAAGAATTGCCGTTCGGGTACGCTCATTCTGTAACTGCTGCGTGCTGGTCTGGTGCTGGGCGCTGGAGGTGGACGTGAGTGGAGAGCTGGCCGTGCCCCCGTGGGGCTCTGGGGCTGGGAGGTGACAGATGGAGAAGCCACGAGAGGGTGAAGGTGCCCTGCCACGGAGCCAGCAGGGTGCTATGCGGGGGGGCCCTGCTTCCTGGAGCCCTGTCTGCTGGGCATGGTCTGCCATCTGCGGAGCTGGGCAGCACCCCCCGCGGGGTCTGGTCACCTTGCCACTGGTCCTCTTTGGAGGGTGCGTGTCCCCTCTGGCAGCACACTGGCTCATTTCGGACCCTACGGGGTGCCATGTTCATTCCCTGGACTTCGGCACCTCCATGAACATGTCTCATTCCCACTGCGGCGCTGAGGCTCGCCGGGCTGCTCCGGGAGGAGGGAGAGTGGGAGCTTTGCTCGGCAGTTGCTGTGTTTGACTTTGGTATTACAGCCACCCGGCATTCTCTCTGACATCATGAGAATGGTGAATGCCACTCTGCGAGCCCGTTGGGAAGACGGCCGCCTCCCTGCCAGCCTCCTCTCTCACTCAGGAAAAGCCACGCCAGCTTCTCTTGGGCCGAAAGGTCAGCAGCTGTCTGTCCCCCTCACAGGGTTTCCTCATCCCAGCCCCTACCATGCTGGGTACACCCCCTCCCTGCAGAAGGTGGGGGCTTGTCTGCGAGAAGGCCAGGCTTCCATCCCGGGGTTAAGGGGCTCTGGCTCTGTGGCCAGGACAAGAGGGAATGCAGTCTGCCCCGTCAGCCTTGCAATGGCTCAGAAGTGTGGGCAGAGTGAGCTCAGAGAAACATTCTGCCCCAACATGGAGAAGATGCTGAAAACAAGCCTTAGCTGACCAGAGACGACGGTGATTGGGCTGGGATGAGATTTGCCCTGGTCTTGGCCCGGCGAGGGTCTGTGTCTGCAGCCGGGATGTGTGAAACAGCACGGATCCCCCGTCTCATTTGGCCTCTGCCTGCAAGAGCCACTGTGCCTAATGCCACTGCAGGAGCTGTAGGAGGTGCTGGCCATGCGCTAACATGACAGCCTGTCCAAGTTGTGGGACTTGGGAACTGATAGCTCTGTGCCGGCAGCACCAGCAGACTTCCCAGGGCACGGCTCCTCCGTGGGTGGCCAAGGTGTGTGCAAGCTCAAGGAGGTCAGCAGTGCTCCTGGAGCTGTCTACGAGTGGCTCGTGCCAAGACAGTTCTTCATAATGCCTGTGAAGATTGGCTTTCTCTGATACACAGCGGATCGATGCTGTTTCTCTTACTCTTGGCAGTTTACAAAGAGCTTTCACGGCCTGTTTTCCCATTTGATCCATTCTGCCACCCAGAGTGGGCTGTCGGCCAGGGGTTGCCATCCTGTTGTTATAGGTAAGCATGGGTAGGGACGTCCTGTGGGGGGTAACTGGCCCCAGCTCACATGGGGGGAAGTGCCCAGCCTGGGTCTATGTCCGTATCATGGGCTCACCATCCTGAAGCCCTCGGTTTGGTGTTTCCTGGCACTTTGGAGAGCTGGCCCAGACTGATGGACTCACTACAGAAACAGCACTTCCTCCCAAGTCTCCCCTAAAGGCCCCACACAGTGCCCTGCCATGCCCTCTGGGGCTCTCCTCTGACTCCCGCATGTCTTCACCAGCTCACCCCCTCTGCTCTGGGGGGCGGGTGTCACAGCAGAGAGAAGAGAGGCCAGGGAGGCTGGATGCCACCACAGCTCTTCCCTGACCTGCTGGGGCCTGTCCAGGTACTGCTATCTGCACAGTGCCACCTGCCTGGCCACCTGCCTGCTGGGCTTGGTCCTTGTTCAGCCCCCAGCTTTGTTCAGAGAGGCCTGTGGCCACAAGTGACAGCACCCAGAGTGTGTTATAAATGCCCTTTCCCTGAATACCAGAACAGACCAAGACTCCGTGGATGTGGGACAAGAAATGCACAAGATGGACCCGGCCATCCTTGTCACACCATGAATCAAGGAAACTGTCAAAGACTATTGGGGTCACATCAGAGGACACAAGCAGCAGCTTGAAGAGGCTCCCAGCTGACCAAGACGAGGCCATCTGAACAAGCCAGACTGATGGCTTCAGAGGGAGCAAATGTGCTTAGATCCTCAAGTTCATAAAGGCACCGAAACAAACTGCTCACCTCAGAGGAAGCTAGGAACTCATTATGTTGATAAATAGCAAATAAACGCAAAGCCTTGACTCTATATCCTGCCTTTGCCCACACAGACGCTGTGTCTTAGTAACATAGATGATCAGGGAAGTGCCTGTTTATTCCTAAGTGAGGGGAGACCAAAGGAAATACCGTGTTTTCCAGCCCCGTGACTTGGGGTTAGGAAGTGACCGTCGACGGCTGCTGACTTCACAGAGGGGAGGAGGGATCTGCCTCGTGGCGGAAACAGAGCCACGCGCATGAAGGTTTCTTGCCAGAGGAGTCAAGTGTGACTCCGGCCACTAGATCTAGCTACGGATTCACAGACGACACCAGGGACAGGAGGCAGTTGGCAGAATTGACTGAGAAGCCCTTCTGGACAGATGACCTGGATGCTCCGGTGGGGCCAGATTTCAGGCCCTGGGTACTCAGGGTGTCGAGACTCTGGTTCGAATAAGCTGTTTTTGAAAATCAAGAGACGGGGAAATTCGAGCGTTGACTGGATATCGGAGGACGCCGAGGAGTTGCTGCTCGTGGTGGTGCAGTTTCCTCGAGTCAGCACCGGGAGAGCTGCAAGCTGAGGCAGGCGCGAATGACACACCCAGGGAAGGCAGGGCGGCAGGGGTTGCATGAAATAAGGTCAGGTGTCTGGTGCCCCTGATGCTGGCTGATGGGATAAGTGGGGTCTCCACTTCAGTGTATATTTTTTCATCTTTCATAATGAAAGACTAATTTTTAATGAAGGACTCTGGCCTCAGAGTCAGCAGCCAGTTCACACCCTGGTCCTCCGCTCCTGCCTGCGTAGCCCTGAGCCTCAGTTCCCGTGATCCCCCGTGTCAGCTGTGGCGTGGGGAGACACGTGTGTGACAGGCTGAGCACGGCAAACTCAGCTACAGCCACATCACAGCATCTCACGGAGGTCCCCTCCTGGGGTCACAGCTTGCCTGTCTGGACAAATTCAGCCAGCCACATGTCAGGTGATCCCGAGCTCATCTCGTGTGATTGTCGGCCTCTGGTCACAGAGACGGTCATGGTTGTCCACCCAGGCCCCTCGCGGGGTGCACAGGGGGAGGAGGGAAGGTGGTGAGTCCTGGATCCGTGGGTCAGTCGGTGCGCGACGGCCCCCGAGCACGTGCTGACCACCACCTCTCTGCCGCGCCACCGTTAGTCTGCACGTCCTTAATCAGAATCCAGCCACTGAGCACCTCCCATGTGCCAGGTCATCTACGTCTCATCCCCTCTTGGTGCTGCTGGGGCCACTCAAGGCAGAGGACACCGTGCCCCCACCGTGCTCTCCTGTGGGAGATGGATGTGTGCGTTTTACAGACTCGCCCAGCGTCACACAGATGAACTTCAAGCTCAAGGCCAAAGGACTCCTCACAGGACGAGAGCAGGGCAGGCACCTTGCACCAGCGGCCTGCCAGGGAGCAGGGTGTGGCTCAGCGGACCTCGCCGTTCCAGCTGAGAGCAGAGGGGAGAGCAGAGGGTGGGCTGGCACTGAGGTGGACGACACGGAAACTCAGAGTAGAAATTGTTGAGGAAGCCTGAGTAGGACGTGGCCAAGCAGTCAGGTCTGTCAGTGCTCACCCCCCGACGCGCCCAGGCACTTGTGCTGAAGCTCAAGCCGCCCCGAGTGTGGCGCACACGGCTCCTCTGCGCCCCCGTCCGGGCCGCCAGCCTGGGAAAGTCACTTAGCGCCTGGGGTCTTCTCTGAGATGCTGGAATCCCATCCTAAGTCCTTCCCCGTCGGCTGTGGTAACCAGATTTCCTTAACAGCCTCTCGAGGAACAGCTTTCAAACAGCGTTTGGAAATACAAAGTGAGCTCCGCTGGGTTTCGTGGAACCTCTCCTTTGGGAGCTCCCCGGATGTGGCTTGTCCCCAGGACAGAGTACGATTTCCTCTCTGGGGTCCACGACTGTCCTCTTCCTGGCACCAGTACACGGTGCTTCCTCCCCAGGCCGGCAGGGATGGGCAGCCTGACCCTAGTGGGGGTGAGAGTCACCTCTGCCTGCCCCGGGCCACTCCTGATAGAAGAACCTCTCCTGGGGCCACTCCCAGCCCGTGCCCCTCTCGGTATCTGCTTGAATAAGTAGCTGGAAGCGCAAGGCAGGCACAGGCCTCTGTGGATGACCTCAGCCTCACTGTTGAGTGACACGGGGCAGAGGGCTCCCAGGTGGCCTGACAGGTGTGTGGGAAGCCCCCCAAGTCCCTGGGCCTAAGCTGTGCCCCCTGCGTTTGTGTCGTTCGACAGGAAGTTGCGCTGGCTGGCCCCACTGGCCCCTCCATCAGCATCTCACCTGCTGGGAGCAGCTGGCTGGAGCCTGTCGTGGGTCCGGGGTGGCACCACACCCTGCAGGAGCAGGCCCTGCCACTAGCCCAGCTGCGAGGGGCCTGGCGGTTCACAGAGCTGGCACCGGTGGTTACTGGGATGGGTGTGGGTCGCCGGATCCCCCTGCCCGTGCTAGCTGCAGGGTGCTAATTGACGATGGTGGCTCGTGGCAAACGCACTCTGATTAAATTACCCCTCAGTGGCTGCAAGAGGGACGGCACATGGTCACATTCAGCCTTGTCACGTTTCTCAGTGTGTTTTCTGTCTAGTCCCTGTGATGATGAGGGCTGGAGAGGCGGGAGGCTATGAAGAGGGGCCGGAGCAGCCCCGCGGTTGCCTGGTCCCGGGCTCGGACTTCCCTAGGAGTTAAGGAACCCGAGACGTGGGTCTCGCCCTGAGCACCTGGGAGGTGAACCCGGGAATGTGGGGGCATCTCAGACAAGGGCTGATCTGGGGCACATGCGAGTACATGCTGGGTGACAGCCGATCCCCTTGAGTTTCTTCTGGGCCTCTGTCACCACGCAGCAGCTTGGTATACCTTATCCCCGTGGCCCTCCCAGCAGCATATGAGGTGGACGTTGGTGCTGTGTCGCGGATGGTGTCTCCATCCTGGGGCCTGGCTGTCCCGGGTAGCTGTGGATCAGGCTATGGGCCGGCAGCATCAGTGTCACTTGGGGGCTTGTTAGAGACCCAGGAGCTTGGGCCCCTGCTCACTGAGCTAGGCCTGCATGCAGCAAGGTCTCAGGGCAGAGGGTTGGGAAGCACCAGGCCGACCTCCACTGCCAGTTCTTCCCTGTGTCCTCCCTGCAGAGTGTTGGCTGTGCCAGGGGTCACACTGCCCGGCTCCTGTCACGCAGGGTTCACCATTACGCTGGGCCCATGACCAAGGCCTGTTCGGCTGTGGCGGCTCTTGCTGGGCAGGCTAGGAGGCCACTCTGGTCTGAGGAGAGTTTGTCCTGGAGCAAGGTGACCTTGCTAAGCAGCCTGTCCCCTGCCCGCCTCGGGGCACGTGGGAAACCCCAGCATGTCAGGATGCTGGAGGGCTCCCAAATCGCAGAGGTCACAACTCGCTGCACAACAGGCCCTGACGCGCGCCTCCCACTGAGGCCCTGGGCCTTCGCCAGCCCTGCGGTCGCGCCCGCAGTGACTGCGAGCAGCAGCACAGGCGCAGCCCTGGCCGTGCTCCGCTCAGCGGCCCCTCTGACCGTGGCTCCCAGAGTGGACAGGTGCCGTGTGCACCGATGGCCTGGGGGTAGAAGGTGGCCCTGCTCTCAGGCCACAGTGACCCCAGGCACATGTCTGTCATGTCCCGTGTTAAGGGCCGTGAAGGTCTCAAGGTCCAGTGATTCATCTGAAAGAACTGCTGGGTCTCGGCAGTGTCCGTCAAGGTGATCATGAGGACTTGGCAGCGGCATTGAAAAGGCTGGAATGGGCAGAAAGCAGATTCTCTTGATTCTGGAAGGCGTGGTCTGGTCAGACAGCACGAGGTGCAGGGTGAGAGGGTCCCTGGCTCGGTGTGGCGAGTACAGCCTGCCCGCTCTTGCTCCTGATGCATCTGCATCCTTTTCTGTCGACGCTCTGGCCGCCTCCTGCCTCATGGGTTCACTCCTGGCGGCCGTCACTGTGTTCTGTTGACCCCTCAGTGCTCAGCCGCGTTCTTGAGCGTGAACACTCAGACGTGCATGCTGTCCCTCCACTGTACGTGCTGTGTTTACTCCTTGGTGGGCCTCAGGAGAGTCCCATCCCACACCGGAGAAAATGTGAGCCTGGTTTCACAGTGCCTGCAGCCTCCCTGCAGCCCGTCCCCAGCCACTGCGCTGGCACCCCCCAGGTCCCACAGTGGGCTCCTTGCCTGGAGGGACCTCCAGGAACCCCACCCCCTCTGAGCCTGGAGGGTGCCCTGAGCACGTCGTACATATAGATCAGAAATGGGAGACGCCGGGGCAGGCAGGAAGCCTTGCTGAGGAGTCACCGGCAGCGCCAGCAGGTGGACTTCTGCAGCATGAGGCTCGGAAGGCGCGTCCTGTGGTCCTATGTGGGGAGCACAGCTGGCGGCAAGAGCTGGCAGCCTCAGAGTAACCAGGAGTTGGGGAGGCAGTCACTTGAAATCTGGGCGATGATTCCGCACACATCCAGAAGCCTCTGACTGATCCAGGTTGTCAGAAGATGGGGCTTTGGTCCCAGTTCTGCTGAGGTGGGATCTTGGCCAAATCGGCCACCCCTCGTCGTCACTGTGGGGTCAGGTGTGCTAATGCATGAGAGGCCCTCTGTACACATCTGGGGGTGCGCTGCGCGGCAGATGCTCAGAGCATTGTAGGACAGGGCAGAGCCCCCATGCATAGGGCAGGGCAGAGGAGTCCTCAGAGCCAAGTGTCGCTCCTTATTACGAGAGGCTGGGGAGAAGCAGCAAACACGATATTTTAATTATGTGATTCTTATCTGGGCAAAGACGCTCTTAAATGCATTGTCATCTATTTTTAATAAGTCCCTGGAGCAAGCTCAGCTGCAGCCACTGCCCAGCCCCCGCCAGTCCCTTTGCTGAGGGGCCTGCAGTAACCCTTGGGCCAGAGCGGCAGGTGGGCTCACAGTCAGGGCCCATCTGAGGTGTGTGGGCAGCAGAGATAGTGGCCCAAGCCCTTGTCCCGTCGGCTGGGCACCGGCAGCGGGAAGAGCTCCATGCTCTGCTGGCATCAGATGGACACAGGCTCCCAGGTCTGTCCAGGAAGCCAGAGCTGCCCAGAGGAGGGAGGGATGCCACTGCCTCCTGCTTCAAGGCCCAGTGGTGCCAGTGGCCAGAGAAGGCCCTTGGCGACATCTTGACATCAGCAGCACTGATGGCCCCACCAGTCCTGCAGGCTCCTGCCTGCCTTGGTCTCCCCTTCCCACCCCAGCTCTCATGCTTTGACTGAGGTGGACCTTAGCCCTCCACCTCCCTGCAAGCGCTGGGCCACCACGTACTGCTGCATGGACCCACTTTGTGACCAGGAGCCCCGGCCACAGAGGCAGTTGGACCTGCAGTGAGTGCTGCTCAGCCCCTCCCCTGCCCCAGGGGCTGCTGTCTCCATCCAGCCAGGGAGACGACAGCCCCGCTGGAGGAGGGTTGTGAGCCTGGAAGCCCGGCTGACCACATTGGAGGATGTCTCCATCCAGCCAGGGAGAGGACAGCCCCACTGGAGGGTCGTTGTGAGCATGGAGCCCAGCTGACCACATGGCCGGGTGTCCCCATCCAGCCAGGGAGACGACAGCCTCGCTGGAGGAGGGTTGTGAGTGTGAAGCCTGGCTGACCACAGAGGGGTGCCCACCGGCACCCAGCCTGCTGTTGGGGCTCCGCGGCAGGAACGCCCTCTGTCTTCCTGGCTGTGTCCTCACTCCCTAGCTCTTGCCTGGACTTGGTTGTTGTCTCCTGCCTGGACAGCCACCTCCTGCCTCTCCCCTCCCTGCTGTGTGGCCCCCTCTCTGGGGTCTGGTCATGGTGCTCCTGACGGAAGCCCGTTAACCGTGGGATAAGTCTAGTTGTTTTCCCAGCTTGTCCTCTTCCCTTCACCTCCTCCTGCTCCTGACGCTCCAGCCATGCGGGCCTCCTCTGGGCCTGGCACTGTAGGCTGCCTTGGCCCAGCACCTGCTGCCTGTCTGCAGCTTCCTGGGGCCTCTCCTGCCAGCGTGGCTCCCGCACAGCCATCCCCGACCCTGTCCACGGAATGTCCTCTTCCCCACCGCAGACCTCATGAGCACACAGCGCATTCCTGTTTCTCCGCGGCCAGACTGGAAGCCCTGGAGGGTGGAGACTGCTCTTGTCTGGGCTTCGGCTTTCTGTTCCTGATGAGCACAGTTCAGGCTCAGCTGCAGGGGCTGCTCAGAAGAGCTTTACAGAATCAGTTGGGATTCCAAGGGCAGGCTCAGAAAGGACCCCCCCCCCGACCCCCCAGCCCACCTTATCTTGGAGGATGGAAGCCCTAGGAACCTTCTGGACCTGGGCCCAGGCATCTGCACGGGTCCTACCCTGGGTGCCTGGGTCCCAGCATGCACCCCAGCATCTTGCGCTCCCACCCTCTGCACCTGGCTCCTGGCGCACCCACAGCCCTTGTCTGAGGGGCGCTCATGGGCCCTGGCATGGACACCCCCGGCCTGTCCCAAGCTTGGCTCAGAAGACCTTCATAACCAGCTCGGTTCTCCAGTCCTGCCTTCCCACCATTGCGGGAACACCCTGTTTCTGGGTCAGGCACTGTCTGCCTGGACCATCCAGCTGGAGACTGTCACACAGGCTGGACCAGGGGTCCCCTGAGGGCTTAGTGGATCACTAGAAGCTGCAGTTTGGCTCATGGCGCCACCAAGCCCCTGGACGCGTGGCCAGCGGGACTCTGCTCTGGGTCTGGGCCTGGGCCTCTATGTCTCAGTCACAGCAGGAGGGACCGGGGTGGCAGAGCCCAGGCAGTACATGGCTGCAGGCAGGAGGGGCTGATGGGAGGTGAAGAGCAGTCGCGTCCCATCTCATAGTAGCCAGTCTCTGGGTCTCTGCGTTCTGAGTCTCCAAGGCAGCCAGTCCTGATTAACTGTGCAAACTTAATTAGCTCACATCAAAGTTTGTGGAAGGCATTTCTCAGGGGAGCTGTGTGAACAGCCTGTGGTTTCCAGGAAGACTGAATTCCACACTGAGGTGATGATATTAATATTGAACGTCCCTCCTCGGGTCCCTAGTCCCTCCCTGTGCCATGAAGACATGCTCTCCCATCTATCTTCCCTTGTTACTGCTCCTGTAAATAATACCAAAGTGATTTCTCCCAAGGGGCCTGAAGGGAGCTTGAGGGGTGGGTGTCCTGAGGCCCTTTGAGGCCCTGCTCTGGCACTGGGGGCTGGGACAGGAGAGTGGCAGAGCTGGGGGCTCAGGGTTCCAGGGACAGGCAGACAGGCCTCGCGGAGCTCTGTGTCCCAGGACCCCTGAGAGCCCCTGTCTGCCCCGCCAGGCCCTCCTTCCCCCAGGCAGAGCCGCCGTGGAGAATTGGGGTCTAGGCAGGAATCCCTGGGCCTCTAACTAATCTGGGTCGGGTCCTGGAGGTGGGTTGCCTGTGCACACCTCACACAGTGCCTTCAGGGGGTCCAGGGGCCGGAGACACGCTTTTCCCCTGCAGTGGGCAGGGCAGGCCTTGGGCAGGGGCTACGTCGGAAGTACGCGTTGGGGCGGTGAGAGCTGGGTGGGTGGGTGGGGTGGGGACTGGCTCCGTGGCTCCGTGGGCATCTCAGTCTTGCATGTTGCTGTGACAGGGCGCCCGAGGCCAGGTCACCTATAAAGAAAGGGCATGTTTGGCTCGTGCTTCTGGTGGCCGGTCTGGTGGCCGGAAAGTCCAAGACTAGACAGCTGCTTCTGGGGGGCCTCAGGCTGCTTCCACTCAGGGTGGAGAGGTCACAGGGTGAGAGAGGAAACGGGGGAGGGTGGAGGCCCCCTTTTTAACAACCAGCTTTCCCCCCACAGAGATCCACCCCCAGAGTGCCAGGCCCCACCTCCAACTTCGGGGGTCAGATTTCCACACAAGGTAGGGGAGACAGATGTCCCAACCATAGCAGTCGGGGGAGGAGCCCAGCAGTGAGACCCCTGACCTCGGTGCTTAGGGACTCGCTCATTGCCAGCTTAGACGGTCTGAAGAGCATTTCCTCCTCCTGACAAATTCCCTGGCTGCTGTGTGTCACAGGAACTTTCTAGATTCACCTTTTAAAGACTGTCCCAGCAGGGGGTGGTCTGAAGCCAAAAGCAATTTGGATAATGACTGTGGTCGTAGGAGCCTGCCCAATCAAAGGAAATGTTGGGCTTTGATCTTTGTGCTCCCTGGAGCTCCCTGGCCATGGGTCCCGAGCCCCACCAGTGGGGGTGCTGGCCCCCTTGAGCCCCATCCCTGCAGCCTCCTTCCCCGCTGCCTGTGGGCATTTGCCGCCTGCTCAAGCCGTCAGAAGAATGGCTCCCTTCACTGTCAGACCCTTACCCTGGGCCCTCGCTGCAGGCGGCCACTGCCGACTACCCAGTGCTCCCGCCAAGCCACTGGTAGTCCTCAGCAGGCGTCCTCCCCGTCACCGATTTTGCCCTCGGGTTTCCTTGTGAGCTTTCTCTAAGTGGGTCCCCAGGCTCCTGGAGCAGCCGGTACAGATGTATGGTCCAGATGGGCCATGGGGGCTCCTGGCAGTTACAGTGTCCTGGGACCCTGCTGTCCTCTGCATACAGGGCTCCAGGGGCTGGTGTGGTGGGGCTGCCAAGAGCACAGGCTGGGACGTAGGCCCAGGGCAGTGACAGCCTCTCCAAGCCCAAGTGTCCTCAGGTGTCTCTCAGGCTAGCTATGGTAAGGGTGGTGGCTACCCTGCCAGGCCTTGCGTGGGGGAGGGCTTGTTCCTGCGCCCCCCAGGACTGAAGTTGCTGCCTGTCCATCCTCCAAGGGGCCTGCGGTGGGAGGGGCAGGTCTGGGCGCCCAGGCCTGCTGGCGGCTGTGCAGCTGGCCCTGGGCCTGCTGGCAGCTGCCTCTGCCACACTGGTCTGTAATGGGCTCTCCACGGACCCTTGGCCAGTTTCTATTTATCCCCGGCTCCTGTTCCCCCTCCCTCCCTCTCTGGCCTGATGAGCCACGCCAGCGCTCACCTGTCCCTGGGCTGTGCGAGTGCCATCCATGGAGGCCAGGGGAATGACGCGTGTCAGACTATGTCAGGGCAGCCTCTGTGTGTGGCTTGGGTTTGGTCTCGGGGCTCTCCTCTTCCTCGGGGTGGGGTGGAGGAGGGCATGGAGTGTGGCATCCAGCCCTGGCCACCAGCCCTGTGCAGGACAGTCCTGTGGTCAGTGATCGGGCGGCGGGAAGCAGTTCTGGGGCAGACACAGCAGGGATTTAGCTGATCACCCTGAGGACATGGGCTCCATCTGGCGCCAGCGTCGCTGTGGCATTTGACCGTGCTAGTCCCTGTATCTTTTGTTTAGAAACAGGTTCTTGTTCTGTTGCCTGGGCTGGAGTGCAGCGGCCTCCAACCCCTCAAGCAATGCTCTTGCCTCAGCCTCCCCAGGGTTACAGCTAAGGCCGCTACGCTGGCCCCTATGCCCTTTACTGCAGCCGGCGAGTGGCCTCAGGCTTAGAGCCCGCCTCAGACTGGCACACAGGATTTGGTTTCTGTTAACTTTATTTTCGTAGTTATTCTCTATTTACAGCAAGCAACGTTTGTTTTTAGTTTTCAGTAGTGATATAAAGCTTCCTTTTACGCTAAGGGTAGTGGATTGAAAACAAAACATGATGTCAGTAGCAGACCTGCAGGGAGGTGGTGCCCCAGGCGGCTCCTCGCCCCGAGGCCCTTGCAGCTGAGTAGGTCTGATTTGTGTGGTGCAGAGGTTCTGGCGTCCAGAAAGGCTAAGAAACCGCACAGTGAGGGGTGGCCCCAGGGAGCATCCACCAGGTCCACCTCTCGTGTGACTGTCTCTGCCCGGCCGCAGCAGTGTGGGCAGGCTCTGGAGGATGGCCCACTGGGCCCAGTTGCTAGGACAGGGCCTTTCCCGCGGCCACACACCTGGGGCCTGTGGTTGTTACTCAGCCGTGCACAGCAGTGAAAATAGGTGGTTCTCTTCATGATGTGGACCAGTTAGAGCAGCTCCAGGCGGGGGACGTGCCTGGGACCTAGCCTGGCATCTGCTTGTGTTCGGTCAGAGGAGCGGCTCAGACTCCAGCCAGATGGGCACAGGCCAGTGCCAACACGCCTCGCAGAGCTGATGGGTCGACAGCACACGCCCACAGCCCTCTCCTGCCTCGCCCTCCAGCGTCTCGTGAGGTCACCATAGTGATGGCCAGCACCAGTTCCATGCCGTTTAGGCCACCCATCACTCAGGAGGTTGAGGCCATAGTGGACCCAGGGCCCCAGGAGGCCACACCTCGCTGATGCCGTCTCATACCCTCCCTCACTCCCCAAACACCTGCTCCATGTGGCGTTCCCGCGATACTGCGCTAATGCAGGGTGGGGCTGGAACAGCCAAGGTCCCTGCCCTGGAGGAGCTCCTGGCTCTCAGGGACCCGTGGGGACCGGCCACCAGCATTCTGCACAGTCCTGACCAGCTGGGAGGAGCCCACGGGTGACGCAGAAAAGTCAGGGGTGGCTACTCAAGGAAGCCGGCCACAGAAGGTCTCTCTGGGGAGGGCATTAACGCAAGGCCTGAAGGACGAGACGGAGCCAGTGTGCAAGGAGTGGGAGAGAAAGTTCCAGACAATTCTAGGAGCTTTGGGATGGCCATTGTGGCTGGAGCATGGAGCCTGTGGGCAGGGGTGCAGGCCGCGGAGACGCCCCTGAGACTTGGGTGCTCGCTCCAGCGTGCTCCATCACCCCAGCTCTGCCTGCCGATGCGCTCCGCCCCCAGGTCTAAGCTCGGTGCTGCCTTCCCCAGGGGCCCTGCACCCGGTGCTACCCTGCAGGCTCCAGCTTCTGCGGGGGCAGAGACCCTGTGTGGCCCGAGCTGGCCCCCGGGACACATCGTGTTGGGTCAAGCGGCCCTGGCAGTCTGGCTGCCCCTTCCCTCCCTCCTCTCCTTTTGAAAATCCCCGAGCTCTACAGGCCACCAATGTTACCAATTTCCCAAACATCCTTTCAGAGACACCGTGTGCCTGAGCAGGCCTGCGGTCGGCACACACGCGCGCGCGCGTGCACACACACACACGTGTTGTGGAATGAATGCAGACAGCGTGCTGTGCCCACTCTTCTGTACTTTGATTTTTCGCATAACCTGCTCCTTCTCATCTTCCCACCAGCACGTACCGAGCTGCCTCCTTCCCCCAGTGGCTGCGCAGTGACCGTGGAGGCTGTAACTTGTTCATTCTGAATTCTGCTGAGTATTTTAAGGGCGGGAAGCCTGTGAACCCCTCAGACAGTTATGAGTTGCTGTGTGAATGCGCTTTAGTAGCAACACCTGAGACAGGGGACAGTGTCTATGCCCTTCTTTCCCAGGGGAGAAACTGCAGCGCAGCCAGAGATAGGGGCCTGGCAGCTCTGAGCACCGGGGGCGACCAGCCGTCGGGACACATGCTCTGGCAGGCACTGTCCTGGCGCTGTGCCACCGGCAGCCCATGAGACTGCTGTCCCCAGCAGGGAGGTGAGTGGCTGCAGGTTGGGGCTGCTCTGGCTAGGCGACCAAGGAGAAGAAAAGCGTTTGATTAGAGGGACAGGAGAAGAAGACTCCTACGAGTGCCGACGTGTCCGAAGGAGTGTTCTGGCCCCGGGGCTGGGCCTTGGGAGGCCTGGGGGCTGCTTTCAGCGTCCTGTGCCTCCTTGCTGGCAAAGTCCTCGAAATGGGTGCCTTGAGGTCCCCAAAGGAAACCATCAAGTCCTCACGCCTCGGGCCACTCAGACACCCCCCACAGTGGGCTTTCCCAGGTGGGACATGCTCTGCCCTGCAGGCCGTCTGCCCCACCTGTGGGCAACACTGACTTCTAAAAGTCCTTTAAGCAGTCAGCTGAAATGTGTCTCCCTGCAGCTCTGTCTTCTTCCGCCCCTTGGGGCAGCGCGGAACAAGGTGGAATCAATAGGAAAGCACGGGCGGGCGGCAGCCTGAATTTAAATGCCTAGTTAATTCTGCAGCCTGTGCCGTGAGCCCCACGGGGCTGTCGTCGCCACGGCAGGCGACAGTTAGAATCCTCATCATCACAGCCACGGGGCACGCACCGAACAGTCCGCCAAGAGCTTTCACGCCGTCCACACCAAGGCGGAGACTGGGGCTGGGCCCGAGCCAGACTCAGCACTTGCCTCTCCGCTTGTGCCCTAGGTGGGCATCGGCGCCGGCTCTCTAGTTCGCCCCATGCAGGCCGAGGGAGGGAGGGTCCCTGGGAAAGGTGCTCCCTTGGCCCTTGTCGCGCCAAGTCTTTAGGAGCCTGTGAGGGCAGCATCTCAGTCGGAGGGGGTGGACTCTGCCTGCCGAGTTCAGAGACGGGGGTCCGTGCCCTGCCCCGACAAAGCCAAGGGAACACACGCTGCCGACTGCCTTGCGCACATGCAGATTTCCCGCTCAGTTCTGCAGCCGGGAGCCCCTTGCCCTGCGACTCTGTCTTCTGTCCTGTGGCCATTGCCTGTGTGAGCTTCCGGGCTGGCCTCACATTTTGGCCACGTCTCCACCCACCGTGTGCTGCCTTCCCACCTCACAGTGGCCTGCCTGTGGCGCTGGCCAAGACGTGCAGCATCTGACCCTTGAGGCTCCCTCAGGTGGGATGGGACAGCGTGGAATCTTGGTGCCAGAGTGGATGGGGGTGACTGCCAGGAGCCTGGGGACAGAAGGGTGGCAGGACGCGTGTAGGGCTTCAGGGCTGAGCTGAGGACTATGCCCCTCAGGTCTGCAGAGCTGGAGGTCGCACTGGGAGCCCGGCCTGAGGCGGGGTCCGAAGCAAAGAGGTGGGGAGGAGCTGAGGCCTGGTTTCTCCCAGGGGTGCGTGGCAGGCAGGAAACCGAGGCATGGAGAGCCCTGGGGCGAGGAACAGGGCTGGGACTGCCAGTCACAGCAGCCAAAGCTGACTTGGCGCGAGTCCTTCCCGTGCCCCCAGCATCCGCAGGTGGCACTGCTCACACCTCCTCAGCCCTTCTCACCCTCCTCACCTCCAACCCCCACACTGGCTCTCAGCGTCCCCTGCACAGACCTCCTTCTGCCGGCCCGCCCTGGCATTGGGCCCTGGTGTCAAGCGTGCATCCCAGGGGTGGCCATGCACAGCAGGCCCTGGGGGGAGCTGGGGCCTCGGGGGAAGGCCCAGCCACGTGGGGAAGCACCGGCGTGGCTCTGGCAGCATCAGGGCAGAGGCCCAGGGAAGGTCTGGGCAGCCCCACAGGCCCCTTCATCCTCTCTCAGAGTCCCCGGGACAGGAGGCCAGTCTTCTAAAACAGGACTTGGGGTTCTCCAAGCCAGTCAATGGCTGAGCCAAGGTAAAAATAAAAGCTACTTGCCCTGCTTGAGGCCAGCGTCCTTTGTTGGGGTCTGGCATTAGGATATGTCTGGCCACCCCCCCACTCCCCAAGACAGATCCCAGCCCTGCTCCCTCATGGCTGCAGTGCCCAGGGGCCCTCACAAGAGCTCCAGGACCCCCCACCCACCGCTGGCGGGCACTTCAATAATGATTTCTCCGCTCTCAGCTTGAAAAAAAAGCAAGTCGAAATGAAATCAAATTTCAAATATTCAACCAATTAAAAAAAGCAATCACATAGAAACATGCATTTTTCAAAATGCTATTGTTTACTGTCATAATTAATGCACGCAGGGAAGAAAGTTTGCTCTGCAGGGCAGCTAGCTCTGGGAAGTAGGCAGCCCTCGGTGGGGGGAGCCACATTGGCCCTGCCGGCCAGGCCCCAGGTGTGCTGAGACCAGGACCACCCAGCCCCTGGCAAGCACTGGCCTTGGCCGACCCCGCCACGTCCCTCCTTTCCAGGGCAGGGTCCTCCAGCCCACCTGAAGGTGTAGCCTGGCTCCTCCTGAGAGAAGCGACTCAGAGGTAGATTGTTACACACAAGGAAGCAGAATTTAAAGATTTAGGGAAAAAACAAGAAAGAGTGTTTAGAGGAGAGTACCAAGGGTCTGGCCTGGCACCCTGTGTTGAGGGGAGTGGCCTGGGGCCGTGGCCAGTCAGGGACACTGTGGTCAGGACAGAAGAGGCAGGAAGCGACAGGGGTAGGGGGACTGGCTGGACTTCGTGGGCTTGGCCTGACGGCGCTGTTGCGCAGTTGGACGGCAAATGTGCACTGTTCTTCGAGACAAGGGGAGAGTGACCATGAGGGTGATTCGGATCATCAGGCCAACCCCTCGCTTTGAGTGGGGGACAGTCGTATTCATGCCTTCAGCATGCCAGACAGATGTCTCTGCCCAGGGCCAAGGGGCAGGACCCCAGCCCCGCGGCCCGGAAGGCAGAGCCAAAGAGAAAAACCCCAAACCTTTAGGGGAGGTGACGTCAGCCCCACTGGGATTTGGACATACTCGGAACCTGGCACCCCCTCCTCTCGCTGGTTTCTCCCTTCTGGGGTGGGAATGCGGCTGCCCGGCCTCGTGTGCTGGGAGCACGTAAGTGGTTTGATCTCAGGGTCGCGGCTGGAGAGCAGTGTCATGCCTGAGTCTCGCACCGTTCAGATGATACTTAGTTGAGACTTTGGCCTTCAGAGTTGATGCTAGAACGATTTGAGACTTTGGGGGCTACTGGAGTGGAATGAAAGTATTTTGCGTGTGAGGAGGACAAGGGGCGTGGGGCCGGGCAGAGTGCTGTGGACTGAGTGCGTCTCCATGGTAACATATGAGAACCCAATGCCCTGTGCGAGGGACGAAGGGTGGGGTCTTTGGGGGTGATCAGGTTGTGGGGCGGAGCCCCCACCCCTTCCTCCAAGCGAGGTCATGGTGAGAAGGCAGCTAGGCTAGCTGAGCGGGCGCGCCCCCAAACACCCGCCGTGCTGGCACCTTGATCCTGCGCTTCCAGTCTCAGCTGTGAGAGAGAGAAACTGTGTTTCCATAAGCCGCCCAGGCTGTGGTAGCTGAACGGACTAAGACAGGCCTCCACGGCCACAGACACCACAGCAGTCGGGGGCCCAGGGACGTCCCCTCTCCGCTGGCCTGGATGGTCCCAGCCCCACCAGCCTCAGTGGGTTTGGCACCCAATGTGGAGGGGCCGTGGCTGTTGCGTAACTTTGGCCATGACCATGGCGGGCTCTGGTCATCCTTGAGAGGAGCTCCGAGGTGTTGGGCTCTGTCCACTGCCCAGAGACCGTGGAGGGATGGAGGCGCCACTGCTGGGCGGCCACTGCTGACTGACGTAGCCTGAGCCGGCGAGGGGATCGAGTGGATAAATGTGCCTGGCGCCCCGTGATGGAGCTGGTAATTACACTTCACAATGAGTGATATTAATCGTGAAAGGCGCCTCAGCACCCTGCATGCGAATTGGGGCGAGGAGATGCTGCCAGCAGCAAAAGCAATTTATTAACGTGATAAATTACCAAAACATGGACTTTTTGGCCAGCTTCTGGCGGAGCTCTCTGATAACCACACTGTGCCAAATCACCTGTCAAGCACCCCTCTCCTGCCATACCCTGCACCTGCCCTGCCCTGGCCTGCCCCGCCCCTTACCTGCACTGGGGCCCTCAGCTCACAGGTGGGTCCCAGCTACCCCGTCACAGGGCCCGATGGAAGGTGACCCGAGTAGGCCTGGCAAGAAGGCAGGCTGCCCTTTGAGCTCGGCCTGCACAGGCCTCCCTGGCGGAAGGAGCTTGGGGGCTGCAGGAGTTGTGCAGGTGTTGGGGACACAGGGGAACATAGTATGTTTTTGGGTTGGCGATTCATCTGCTGGTGTCCGGGCAGGCAGAGTGGGGCTTTGGGCAGAGGTCAGGCCACAGAAGAGTGTCGGAAGCATGTTGCAAGGTCATGTGTACCGGCAAGGACTGTGGTAACTGGGCATCCGCCATCGTCCCCAGCGCCCGGCCAGGCCAGGCACGTGCTTGTGAGTGGACATGGGACTGCCGTGCACCCTCCCTGCCAGGCCTCTCTACCTTGTCCCTTCTATGAGGGAACCAGTCTACCTGCTGCTGCTGGGCCATCCTCAGGGGACGCGGGTGTCAGCTCCATGGGCTCAGAGCACGCTCACCAGGCCTGCCTGTGCAGTGGTGAGTTCTGCATCAGGAGTGTCAGAAGAGGGTGGCGATCCAAGTGAGACAGTATCTGAGTCCCTTCGGCCTCAGGGGCCCCATGCTCCCAGTATCACCCCTCCCATCTGCCCCCCAAATTCCTGGCATCCTTCAGGACCTCAGCCCGAATACTGCTTCCTTGGGGCTTTCCCTGCCCTGCCTTCACTTTGGTCTCCTGCGGGGTTGGCTGCTGACTCTTGCTGTCCCACACCGCCAGGTGACCCCTCACGGGTCCTCCTCGCTGCCTCCACTGCCTTGCGCTGTGGCCTGGCCCGTGGTCACTGTCGGTGGGTGTGCTGAATGACCGAGTGAACGAACGAACACACGCATGGGCAGGGGGGCTCCTCCCAGGGGGCTGAGCACATGTGGTTGTCAGAGCCTCGTTCCCATGCACTCCAGGGCCTTGCTGGGGCGGCCACAGGCCCCAGCGGGCGTGTGGGCTCGGTGGGTACAGGAGCCGCAAGCTGGGTTGTTAGGCGGCCTATGCAGGCGCGGGGTGATTTAGCGGCGTGATTACTTCCTAATGCAATATCTCACAAAGCCTTTATTAGATTTTTTCCCCTTTTCCTTCCAAAGGCTCTTTGGAAATAAACACCTGGGGCCGTTATACTTCATACCACTCTGTTTAATTAACTTTTAAATCACGTAATGTCACCCGGACCTCTCTCAAATGTTGTTTCTTTGGGCCAGGGTTGGGGAGGCCTTGTGCACTGTCCCGTCTCTGCCCCGGGAGCAGAGCATTGCTGGATCTCAGCCTCGCGGGGCGCTGACCATGGAACCCCTGAGTGCAAGGCCATTGGAGCTCCAGAGCTCCCCCTCCCAGCCCGAGGCAGTTCTTAGTTCGCCTGGGTACTCCAAGTCCAGTGGTCGCAGAGGCCAGCCCCAGACTAAGCCCCTTCCAGCCCAGCAGGCATGGATTTCCACAGCCCAGCTCTGGCCCCAAGGCGCCGTCTCACTGCAAATGTGGGTGACCCAGCCCGAGTTGCTGCCGTCCCTGAGGAAGTGGCATGAAAGGTGCCCCTCGTAGGGTTGGTGCCAACTGGCATCAGCAGGAGCCTCGCTTTGTGCTGGGTCACACCCAGCCCAACTGTATCCAGCAGGAAGCTTTTCCTTCCCTTGGGGTTCTCCCTGCTCCCTAGCCCTACCCATGGCCAGGATGTGACATGAACAGGTGGACCAATGGCTAGGTCCAACCATGAGACTCGGGCTTCCTGAGATCCCCTCTACTGACAGATTTGCCGAGAGCACAAATCTGGCGGCACCTGGCCTGCCTGCCCCGAGTGAAGGGGCTCCACTCACCCCCTGCCGTCCTGATCTGTCACCCCAGCTCTGGTACCACCATATCCAGGGCCCTCTCTCCTCTGTCCCAGTTGGCGATGCCATGTGGGCTCCATGGAATGGTGGGACTTGCTCCACGCTGTCCGGGACGCAGAACAGGCTTAACCACACTCGAGCACCTGTCCTTGGGGAGCTGGGAGACATTCCACGTGGAGCTGTTGTCTGGGGCCTGTTCTGGTGTGTGTCCCTGGCCATCCTGCTGACTGATCTGTTCAACTTTTCTTCTTTTAGGAGAAGTTTTGGTTGCTCATTTGTGATTTGCCAGGAAACCATCCATTTCCTCCAAGTTTTCAAGTCCGCTCTCTTACCGGCTCACTCTGAGCAGATTTCTCCTCCAGTGCTGGTTGTTCGCATGCGCGGCACTGCCGCGGGCCCCTCACGTCTGTGAGGTCGGCATGGTCGAGAGTGGCTGGGGGCCCTGCCCACGCTCTCCCCACTGGTCAGTGGTGGGGTCGGGTGCACTCCCTTTGGGGTCCCCGCACCCCATGCGTCTGAACTGCCTTCAGGCAGGGCCTGCTCCGTCACTGTTTCTGACGGCCATGCCCTTGGTTTCCAGGATACGTGTGTGTTGTCTGTTCCCGCCTTCTCTGTGGGCTCAGGCCGCGACCAGGATGGGTAGGGCTGAGGAGATTCAGGCGTCCGCCCTCCCTGCCCTGCACCCGAGGCTGGGCTCTTACCACCACTGGTGCTCTCCACCCTTCCCCGGGGTGTCCGCCACCCACACTCCCGCTAGCCCTCCCCTCCACCTCACTGGTCTAGACTATGGGTCACCCCCTGGGGGTTGCCGTCACCAGTCAGCAGTGTGACTGGGAAAGCCACGAGAGCACCTCAGGCAGAGGGTGTGCGCAGACCGTGGGCCTCCTTCCTACCCTCCCTGCCACCTTGGCTCCAGCCTGGCTGCTGAGAGGTGGAGATTGAGCCTCGGAAGCTCAGAGCTGCACGTGTTCACGGTTTCCTACCCACTGGTGAGACACCTGGCCCCTCTTGGGTCTTCCCTACCTGTCCAAGCGTACCCAGGCATTGCTTCCTCTGGGGGTCCCCATGGAGGGCTGGCGGGGTTGGGTGTGCCTGGAATGCTCCGCCCACTCCCTTGTCACAGGAGTGAACGAGGTGATGTGTCTGTAGGAGCCCCAGTGCAGGGCCCGGCAAGTGCTGGGCGCGGGTAGGTTTTGCTGTTATCGTTGCTGACTGTGATAACCAGTGGCTGGGGGCGGAGAGGCAGTGGGCGGTGCAGTAACCACTGACAGGGCTGGACCCGTCCCCTCTGCTGCGAATCTCCCTGGGGCGCCTGCCCCCTCTGAGAGCGTGGACACCCGGGGGTCCCAGCCATCTCTCTAGCCCAGGCAGGCCCTGCCGAGTCGTGTGCAGGAGGCAGGCAGCTCTGAACACGGGCTGAGCAGCCGCCCAGGCCAGGGGCTGGGAGACCACCTGCCCAAGCCCCACCCGGGCCCTGGTCTACTGTCCTGGTGAGCGTCCGTTATCAACAGTACCAAGTGGATGGATCCAGGCCAGGTGTACTGGGTGCTCTAAGGACAGAGCGACGGGGAGGAAGTTCCTGGGGGGCACACTGGACTCCTGAAGCAGAACTTTCTGTGGTCAGAGCTGCCTGGAGGTGGGTGTCCTGGGGAGGGTCCAAGGAAGCTGCTCAGGGGCTTGCCTGTGCCACCTCGCCCGCGAGTGTCTTTTGGGCCCCCGTCCTGCTCCCCAGCAAGGGGAGGCCTGCCACGGGATTTGTGACCAAGCACAAGGCCCGGGGAAGCCTGCGCCCCAGCCACTGCCGGTCAGCAGCTGCTCAGGTTAAGGCAAACGGGAGTCGCGAGAGAACAAATGTCTTGCAGAGTTGTTCCGGAAATTAGATCTTGTCTCTTAAGGTCACACACTCCACTAGAAAATTAACCAATATTTTCCTAATCAAAGCGGGCTGTTTCTTCCCTGGAGGAGGGGTGGCTTACCTGTCCTCACCATTCGTCTCGGACGGCAGCATCTCCCGCGTGGGCTCATGTTTTATTGAATAAGCTCCTTTTTCATGGCCACCTCCCAGAGCCATCAGCCTGCAGCCAAGTCGACGTGTGTCCTCAGAGGGTAGACTGGAGTGGCAGGCCTAGCACTGTCCTGCCGCTGCTGCCAGTGGTCACCCAAGTCACCCCCTGCCCAGATACCTCCTAGAGCCCTTCGTCGTGCTGACCCAGCCGTGCATGGTCTCCCGTTCACACCTGCTGGCCTCTATAGGCCCCAGGTTCCACTTTTCGTCCATGTGGAGGCTGGGAGCCTTCATGGACTCACACCCCAGGATGTGGCAGACTCCTCCAGCCCTGGCGCCGTCCACACAGCACGGGCCAAGGAGGGGCGTGGACCCAGTTGGCAAACCTTGGCGAGCCCTGGTGGCCTACCAGACAGCCCTGAGCTTCCCCCGCAGTCTTCTGCCAGCCATCGGGGCCTGGATGGCACTTTGTAAAGCAAAGTGCCATAAGGATGAGGCCACAGTCTTCTTGGAGACTCTCTGAGTCTGCAAAACCATAGTCATATGAGAATAAAGGCCTGAAAAGGCATAAACGACCAACATTGGGTGAGTAAACGTGCATGTCCTCATTTGGACAATCACACTGCCAGTAAAAAGGACATTTGTGAGTAATTGTACCCAGAACGGTACTTCCTAAGTGCTGCTGAGTGAAGAAAAGCAGATACAGCCTCACCCAGAATTCACTCTCATACATGTGCGCTCGCTCACACTGCTCAGACGCGCTCTCACATGCTCACACACTCTCACTCTTACACACTCGCGCAGCTAGAAGGGAACAAGTGCTGTGACTGCTGCCGTGTTGGTGTAACTCTGAGTGATTGGGTGACAAATGATTGTTGTTTTCATCTTTGTTTTTCTAGAGTGACAAGTTGTCTCTAAAGAGCAGTATTATTTTTATATTTCAGAAAAATGTGAGCAGTTGGCTCCCATTGGGGCGTAGAACAGCAGGCCAGGACCTCAGGGGGCAGGCGGGCAGTACTGTGGGTGACCCCGGCTTCCCCAAGGGGACATAGCACCCCCGGGATGCTGGGGCAGCAAGGTCACCTCCAGGACCCCTGGGCTTGTCCTCGGCAACCCAGAATTAGATGACGTCTTCCTCCTTCTCTGGACCCAGCTGTTTTCTAGGGCAGGCTGGGCAGACCCTAGATGCCTCCCCTAGATTCGGCCTGGCTGACACCTCCTGGTCCCAGGTTCAAGGGCCAAGGACAGGGCAGTGACACAGGAGAGCGTGGCTGGCCCACCGTGGGATGGCTCGCACACCCTCTGCCTCCACCCTCACTCCTCCTCCTGGGAGGGCCTTGAGCACAAGGAAACCTTCTCTACCGCTGGAGGAGCCGCAGCAAGGGCCTCAACGCAGAGCAGCCAGCAGGGAGGGCGCTCCAGGGGTCCTGCCCAGCCCGGTGCTTTATAGCCACGGGGACAGCATTTCTAGTACTAAGAAGTAGCTGGAAACTTCCCATCTCTATGCTAAACCTCCTAACTTTAAAGCTTTGGCTCAAAGTTTCTACCATGCTCGATCAAACAAGACACATGAAAGGAGGCCCAGCCACCCCCGGGCCACCAGCCTGAAACCCTGGGCTATCCATCTGCACCTGCCATGTGTGTGGCCTGCCCACCTCTGTCCAGCCCGTGTCTGGCTGGCATCGACCACACATACCAGGGAACCTCCGTTGGCTAAGGCAAGTGGTGTGTGGTCCCTGGGCTGACAGCAGTGTTGATGGGCATTGGCCACTTCCTCCTCAGTGCCTGTGAGTCATTAGAGGCCCTCACCCCTGACCCCTGATGGACCGTAGCAGGCATGAGTTGACCTGCCAGACTGGTCATGAGGGTGACCCAGGGTTTGTGTGTAGAACGTCTGGGAGGTGGTCATGAGGGTGACCCAGGGTTCGTGTGTAGAACGTGTGGCAGGCGGTGCCCCAGCCCCAACCTACCACGTCCCAGACGTGCACTGTGTTCATAAGGAGCAGCTGCTCCAGAAGAGCCCCACAGTGGATTGAAAAGCTAGTGTGGTCGGGCCTGGACAGTTAGCCTCTGGTCCAGCTGTTAGTGCTGCTGGGACCAGCCCCACAGTGGCAGGCAGACAGCCCTGGGCAAGAGGGAGGGCACAGCAGGCCCAGGGCCTGAACAGGCATGCTGGCTTCATCGTCAGGCTCGGGTGCTAGATGGGCCGATTCATTCATTCATCTACGCTACTCGTATCAAGTGCCTGCTCTGTTCTGGGTTCCAGGAACACAAAGGTGATGCCACATGGGCCCTGCCGCCCATCACTCCCAGACGGGCATGAGGTTCTGAAGGTCATGGATGTGCTCGGGGTCTGCAGTTGGAGGTCTTCCCATGCAGCTTGCCGTCCCCCTTCCAGGAGGCGAGTTGGCGACAGCAGCTAGAAGGTGCCAAGAGCAGGCCCTCCCAGGAACTGTCCAGCCAACCTTTGTGCTTTGCAGCCGCTCAGCGAGCGCTGAGTCCTGTAGGACGAAAGATAGTCCAAGGTCTCCTACCCTCTGTGGGTCGATGTGCTGGGCTCCACACATCCTCCTAAACCACAGTGCTATGGGATTATCCCACACTGCCACACGCCCCTCTGCCCTGGTCCCCGGCCCCTCCTGGCACTGCCCACCAGCTGCCTGGTTTGCCACTCCCTGAATCCATCGGCTCCTGCCGTTCCAGCACATTTGGACATGTCCTGAAATTGGTGCTTACTAAGTGGAAAAGACTTAAGTTGGACGAGATACGTGGTCTTCAAATACCCTGAACAAGGGGAGTGATTTCCCTTTCGCAGGACAGATGGGAACATCAGAGTCCTTTAAAAAATAATTTCCGAAATTAAATCACAGAAAGATACCTGCCGGATGTGAGGAGATTATTTGTATTCCATTCTTGGGGCCAAGGAGCAAATCAACTGCAGGACATGTTTTGAAATTTCTTTTTTAAATGAATGTGGTCAATGAAAATGCAGAGCTATCAGCAGGACATGAAGGAAATCCCGTAATATAATTCAAGCCCCGTGAAACGGGTCTGAAAGCAAATAGCAGCTTCATACAGGCCGAGGGTGCTGATGAAATGGAAAATGCACTTCACACATCTTGCACACGCAAATTGCATCAGTCGGTGTATTTTTTGCAGAGAATGAAGCACTTCCTCCCCTTTGGCTCCTGTTGAGGGGGGCTGGGAGCTGGGAAGCGCTGTGCCTGCCCACACGCTGGTCAGCGACTCACTGCAGAGAAGTGCTCGAATGCACGCTCAGCCCATCCTCCTGAGCCCCAGGGCGCGGTCTGGGTGGAGCTTGCCCACGCCTTCCTTACGCTGGCTCCTTGTCCAGGGGCGAGCCCTGGTTCAGGTGACTCCCAGATGTGGGCAGTAACTTCACAGCTGGACATGCTCAGTTCCAGATGACCCCTCAGTTCCGAGCAGCTCTTGGCTCTGTGTAGCTCTCCAGTTCTGGAGGATGCCTTGGGTACAGACAACTGTCAGGACCTGACCAGTGCCTGCCCTTAGTGGCTTTGGCTCCTTCCATCCCAGCAGTGTCTTGTGGCCTCCTGAACTCCCTGAAACGTTGTCCAAGAGGGCAGACAGCCCTCAAGTGCCGTCCTTGGTGGAACCCTGAGTGTCTGCAGAGCTGGAGCGAGGGCAGCACGGGGACCACCACCCAGTGTCGTCTAGGCCTGCAGCATTGAGGGGCACAGCACGTGCTGTGGGCGAGAAGCCTGGAGCCGGGGCGCAGGACCAGAAAACAAGCCTGGCCCCGGGAAGTCTCCCCAAGTGCAGGCTGCTCTGGTCCAGGCAGGACGGCGCCGTCTGCTTCTCCTGTAGCTGTGGACGGTGATGCTTTAGGGAAAGGCCCCTGCTTTAGCCACCGCCCAAGGCTGCCTGTGTGGCCGTTGTTTCTGGGGTGATGCTGAGCATGTGTGCACATGCCTTCCGTTGTGAGACCACCACCCTGACGCTGACTTCAGTCTCCCAGTTTATTCTCAAGCCCTGCGCACCCTTGCAGAGAGCTG
>RJWJ010023132.1:6107-26243 GCA_004363605.1 Indri indri
TAAGTTTATCCCCAAAACAGATGTAGAACACAGTGTTACCATAAAATAAGCATAAAATTCTAGAACTTTAAGCTTTATCAGGAATGCTAATGGGACAAATATGTGCCATCCTGGTTTTGTAAGCCAAATGTCTTTTAGAAAGTTCTACCTAATTAATAATTCCAAGCCAAAATTTGAAAAATAAATTTCTAAAACTTTGGATACATTTCTCTACATAAATGATTTTATAGTGAAAAAGAAGAAGGAAGAGGAAGAAGTTTAGAGAGAGGAAGAGGGGGGGAAGGAGGAAGAAGGAGGAAGAAGAAAGGAGGTGGGGAAAATTTTCCTCAGTGCCTGAACACAAGTCGAAATAGAATAGGATAGAAAGTTTAGAAGGATGTATGTGCACGTGTGAGAAAGAAGCTGAGTAAAGGTAAAAAGTGTATGTTTAACTAAATAAGGGAGAAGGAGTGTGCATCAGGGACCTAATTTCCCTTCAAAGAAGATGGAGAGAAATATTGAGGCAGAAAAGGGCCAACAGGTGGCACCGTTGCATTAAGACAGTCTAGTTGTTTGGCAAGTATAGCTGATCAGTTTGGAAAACACAGTATTTTCATTCTTTCCCCCCTCTTGTTCCCAATTCCAAACTCATAGGGTAAAGTGCTTAGTCCTACCTGCCTAAATCTTCTGCCTAATCTTCGGTGTCTAATTCTCCAGTTTTGCGTCTATCTACTCTTCCCAGCAGATTGTGGGTCATCCTGGCCTTTGTCTAGTCCTCAAATACCTTAAATTCTTTTCTGTTTCAGGGCTTTCCCTCACATTTTTTATTCTACCACCTTTTGCCCAATTAATGTCTATTCACCTGGTCCCAGGTCAAACATCGCTTCCACAGAATATCTTGCCACCCCCAGGATAAGAACAGCATGCATGTTATAAACTTACGCACTCTAGTTCATTTCCTCCAAATGACTTATCACAGTTTACAGTTGAATGTTTATTTGATGATGTATTGATGAGTACCTGCTGTGGGCCTCATTAGACTATGAGCTCCTTGAGGCTGTGTCTATTTTTTCACCTATATGATTCCAGGGACTATAACAATACTTGGCACATAGTTGATGCTCAAAATTTATTTGTTGAATAAATTAATTGCTTATTTTTCTTTTCACTAGAGAAAGGTTTATCCTATGAATGATAGAAAAAAAAAATTGAAGGTTACAAACTAGTGTGTTATTTCATCATGTTTGTATTTTCAAAAGATTACCTTGATTGTAGTTTGGAGACAGAATTCAGTGTGCATGTTTGGTGGTAGGGAAATTGTGGGGGTGGGGAATAGAGTGGATTTAGAAATGCCAAGTTAGAGGCTATTGTAGTAACCCAGATAGAAGACGATGTACATAGCGTTGTATTGGTAAAGGTGGAGAGAAATGGGAAGATTCAAGATATATTTGGGAAGTAAACAGATCGAGTATGGAAGGCTAGGGAAAGGAGGATGTCAAAGATCACTGTTGAGATAGGGGAAACTTTTCAAATATCATAACTAACATTCATTATTTTAACATCATTTTGCATGCTGGTTTGAAATTTGGATGTGATTGTGGAATTAAACGACATGATTATTTTCAAGGGCTCCCAAGATATAAACTCTCATTCCATTGGTAGCTATCCAAAATGTATTGCTTCCATTTCCAAAATGGCGAGAGATTCAAGTTCCGTTGCTCCCAAGGTTTCCCTCCTGGAGGTAAGAACAGTGAGTGCTCCTGTTCCGTGATTTCTCTACAGACGTTTCTTTTGTCCAGGATGTCTCTGAGTTCCATCATAGGTCACTGATTTGTATTCTCTACACCCCTTTCACCCCCTGTTAGTTATGGTAAGACTTTGTAAACTCAAGATTTTATCAGCTTTAGGAAAAAATTGTCAATCTTTGTTACCTTTTGGCAGGTTTTACAATCAAGATAATTTGGTTCAAAGGAATTACTTAAGTTAATAATAAAAGTATGAATAAGATTCATGTTATTGAATTTTCTTATTCTCATGTGTTATAAACATTAAGTATATCTATATAATTATACTATTTTTAAATTTGAGGAATAAGAAAGTAATAAAGTAATGAATATTTTGTGGCCATCTTAGACACAAAATAAACTTAGATTGTGTTTTGTTTCAAGTCTACATCAGAAGTTTAAACTTTTTTTCTAATAATAACAGCTATAATATTTAAAACTCTACTAAGGGAAAGGGATATATAAATCTCATGTAAATCTCACTAAAACCCTATGAGTTAGGTTACTATTATTCCCATTTTTCAGAACAAGAAACTGATACTAAAATATCAAGTAACTTGCTCAAACACAGCCCTGCCTTATTTCAAAGTTCTATGTTACATTATCTTCTTAAGAAGAAATTTCATGATTTCTTTATGAAAATCTGTTTTAGACTAAATCTTGAAAAGAAAACAATTTTCAACATTTGTTTTAAAACTAAAGTTAGGTTTTCTTGGCCTAAAACAAAGTTTTAAAAACTAATTTTAAGTAATACACATCAAGTGCCCTTTGAAAAGTTTTGTAGTCACCTGCCTTTTGAATACAGGTATGTTTAAAGCCCAAAAAGTATATGTGTAGGCCCGGGGGTCATACAGAGATGTGCTCACTTATAACTCTGGGCAAGTCTTTTAATTGCTTTAATAATTAATTGTTTTATTTAAAATGTAAATAATAACATTTGCTTCTAAGAACTCCAAAGATGATCATAGAATATAAATGAGATAATTTGATTAAAATTGTCAATATTTTATGAAGGAATGGCTAGAATGAATTCATGTATTTATTATCATTTAACTGTCTCATTGGGAAATGTTGTTCTATGACCCTGGTAATTCTCAAGAAAAGGTTTTAAAAAAAAAGGATCTTTTCACATCTAGGATTCCCTCACCATGTACACCAAGGTAGACTGAGGTGACAACAGAAGAATCTTTCCTAGGGCTTTCCAATAATTACCCTGTACAGGGAACAGTGTTGTCACAAGTTTTTCTGCCTAAATTTCAAAATACCACATAGCTTATTAAAAAATAGGTAAGTTAATTTGATCAGATAAAATATAAAACTGTTACAGTTCAGTTATGTAAAATTGTTTTAGGAAAGAAAATAAAAGCATAGTAAATAAAGGAAAAGGCAGTTGCATTTTTGGAGACTGTCACAAGAGGGCATTTATGGATTAACTCTACATTTTTTCTACATTTGAAAATACTGAAAAGCATTTCCAATTCTCACAAGCAAACTAAGAATAATTAATTAATAAAAATGGAAGGGTAAAAAACACAATCTTTAGAATGTTTATTTTATATTAATTCTGATCCAGGAAATTGGCTGTTTCAGGAGTTTCTGTCAAATGAAAAGTGGTGCATATTTATAAATTTTAGACATCAGTAACTCATTTCTCCACAATATTGAGGTCTTAAGAAATATTACCAGCTAAAAAAACCCACCCATATTTTATTTCTAGCATTTGTTTGTATACTATTGCAAAACAAATATGTAAAATAAATCTTATTACTTCAACCGATAAAAGGTAATTGCATTTTTAAAGCATGATTTTATCTTTTGTGCTGAAAACCAAGCTAATTAATATTCCTAAGTATTTTGAAAACAGGTGCCATTTAGACAATATAAGCACAAATGCCTTAATAAAATAATGAAAAGCTTAGTTATATTAGGAAACAGATAAAGTAAATTACTAGAAAGAGAGTGGTTCAGAGCCCAGTTGAGGGGAAAGAAACTGAAATAAATGTTAACATATTTTTACTCATGATATCTTGGGCCCTTTAAATGTAAGGCCTCTGATATATTCATCTTTGAAACCCCAATAGTAAGCATGGTGCTGGGCATACAGTAGGTACTCAATAAATATAGCTAAATGAATAAATGAAGCTATCTGTTTGATAATAAATTTAGAGGTGAGAGGGCAAGAGAAAAATTTCAGTGATTATTAATTAAAGCAATGACTTTCTTATTGCATCGATTGATGTACTACCTTCAAATGCAAAGGGAAAAATTCATTAAATCACCTGGGGTTTCCAAATAGCTGCAGAGTTGGTGCCATGTAAACATAATATCAGGAGAACTAATGGATTGTATCTATGTATCAATCCACAGGAACAAAGAAGTTACAAAAATGGAACCAAAAATGCGTGTAACGCAATCTGGGAATCTTTGAGCTATGAATATTTTCATGATCATCCAGTCTATCTCAATAATACCCAACTTATATCGTGAAGGATCCCTATAATTTTTACTCAATTGATCTAATACTTTATAATTTTTTTCATCAAAAACCTGTAATGGGCTATCAGAGGTTTTACTAAGCATTACTTAATCATTGTCATCATATAATTTTATATAATTCAATCAAAAGTAAAAAAAAGTGACATTTTAGATAACATGCAATCTTTTTACAGAAAAACATACAATTTCCTTTAGGCATTTTACATAATTAAAACACATTTCATATTTGTTTTCCTGCTTATGCTAAAGCACAAGCTTTTGAAAGCCTTTTTCATCATACCATATTCATGGAAGACAGTGAGACATGGAGAAACAAAGTCATTTGGGTTAAACAGCCCTGAATTCAGAGCTCAACTCCAATACTTTTATTAGAAACATTGTTTTCTCTAAACCTGATTCTCATCAACAAAATTGGGACAACATTGCCTATTTTAGTGAATTATTCTAGGTAGTAAGTTTTAATATATACAAATTGCCTGAAGAAGACAGTAAGTAAATGCCAGCCTTTATAATTAAAGAATCATAAATTTTAGGATCCCTGTTGAGAAATTTGAGATTATGACATATATGTGAATGATTATAAATTATTATATATGCTCCTTTAAATTTCTCGTATACCCTTGCAATGAATTTGGACCATGGGAATAGTTCTGACAAATTGGCTGTGGTAGGAGTAATATGCGTCACTTTCTGGCCAAGGCAATTGAAAGCTATAAGGTCCCTTTATCAATATCTTTCCTTACCATGGTTTCCCTTGAAGCATGGTACTGAGATGGTGATATCTTAATATAATAAGACCTTCCTCAGCTGAGTCACTGAGTGATCAAGTGGAGCAGAATCTTTGCAGAGCAGTATTGGATGTGTACCAGATATAAATATGTTATGTTAGGCCACTGATACTCAGGGGTTAAATGATCACTTCAGCATACATAGCCTAACCTGACTAATAATCTGATCTAACCTAAACATTTCATTGTATTAATAATAACACTAAAGTCCGAAGAAGTCAGCTCTTATAAAAAGCCAATGAAACTAGACTTCTAACTCTTTCCATACACAAAAAACAAATAAAAATGGATTAAAGACTTAAATGTAAGACCTGAAACTATGAAACTACTAAAAGAAAACATTGGGAAATACTTCAGGACATTGGTCTATGCAAATATTTTTTGAGTAAGACCTCAAAAACAGGCAACCAAAGCACAGAATGGACGAATGGGATCATAGCAAGCTAAAAAGCTTCTGCACAGCAAAGGAAACAATCAACAAAGTGAAAAGACAACCCACAATATGGGAGAAAATATTTGCAGACTGCTCAACTGAGAGGAGATTAACAATCAGAATATGTAAGTGACTCAAATAACTCAATAGCAAAAAAACAAATAATCCAAGTTAAAAATGGTCAAAAGATCTGAATAGACATTTCTCAAAAGAAGACATAAAAATGGCCAACAGGTATAGGAAAAACTGCTCAACATCAATAATCATCAGAGAAATGCAAATCAAAACCATGAGATATTATTTAACTCCAGTAAAAATCACTTTAATAATTATGGCAAGGATGCAGAGAAATTTAAATGCTTGTATACTGTTGGTGGGAATGTAAATTATTAGTAGTACAGACACTATGGAAAACAATATGGAATTTCCTCAAAAAACTAAAAATAGACCTACCATATGATCCAGCAATCCCACTGCTGGGTATAAATCCAAAAGAAAGGAAGTCAGTATATTGAAGAGATACCTGCACTCCTGTGTTTATTGCAGTACTATTTACAATAGCCAAGAAATGGAAACAACCTAAGTGTCCATCAACAGATGAATGGATAAATAAAGTGTGCTACATATACACAATGGAATATTATTAAGCCATAAGAAAGAATGAGCTGGGCACAGTGGCTCACACCTATAATCCCGGTGACTGGGAAGGCTGAGGTAGGAGGATTGCTTGAGGCCAGGAGCTCAAGACCAGCCTGGGCAACAAAGGCAGACTCAGTCTCTAAAAAAAAAAAAAAAAAAATGAAAAAGTTAGCTAGATGCAGTGGTGTATGCCTGTAGTTCCAGCTACTCAGGAGGCCAAGGCAGGAGAATTGCTTGAGCTCAAGGTTAGAGGCTGCAGAGTTATGCTTGTGCCACTGAAATATAGCCTGGGTGACAGGGTGAAACCCTATCTCTAAAAAAAAAAAAAAGGAAAGAAGGAAAGAAGGCAGGTAGGAGAGAAGGAAAGAGAGAAAGAAAGAGAGAGAGAGTGAGAGAAAGAAAGAAAGAAAGAAAGAAAGAAAGAAAGAAAGAAAGAAAGAGAGAGAGAGAGAGAAAGAAATCCTGTCATTTGCAACAACATGAATGGAACTGGAGAAAAGCATGTTGTGTGAAATAAGCCAGACACAGAAAGATACATATAGCACATATAGCATGTTCTCACTCATATGTGTGAGCTAAACAATTAGATCTCATGGAGGTAGAGAGTAGAATGATGATTACCAGAGGCTGGGAAGGGTAGTGGGGGAGGGGATAAAGAGGGGTTGGTTACTGGGTACCAAAATACAGTTGGTAGGAATAAGATCTAGTATTCAGTAGCACAATAGGGCTACTACAGTTAACATTAATTTATTGCATATTTCAGAGTAACTAGAGGAGTGATTTTAGAATGTTTCCAGCACAAACAAATAATAAACAAGGTGATGGATGTCCCAATTACCCTAATTTGATCATTACACATAGTATCCTTGTATCAAAATGTCACATGTACTTCGTAAATATGCACAACTATTATGTACCCATAAAATTTTTTAAAAAGCCAAGACTAGAATGCAAAAACTAATTTAATACAGAGGTATCATACGACCTTTCTCAAGTGTTATTTATCTCTTATGAATCATAGGGCACTTCCTTAAATTCTTCTATATAAATATACCCGAGATATATATTCCTCAATTCCTCAAGGGAAACTGAAATCTCAAGTCTTTTAAAATCATTTTTTTTCTTCCTTCTATCTATGTTCAATACAAAGACTTCTTGATCAGGCCAGGAAATATTTTTGGAAAAGATCTTCCTGTCTGTCTATTCTTGTCTTCATCACTATCCAAATCTCATCATGTGTGTGTACGGGGGGTGGCTGGGGTGAATGGGTGTGTTTTAGATCATGGCTCAGATGCCAAATCCTATTCATCAAGAACATACTTGAAACGAGAAGTTCTTTCCCCAGATACTTTTCTCTAACCATTGGTTTAATTTTTTTAAAAATTACTTTAACATATTTTGAGTTCTATGTTGAGTTAAGTAGGTACTACTTTCTGTGAAGGATTGTTTTATGCCATTTGCCCCTAATGGAACTTTTCACTGTGGTAAGATAGGTGTGGACTGAAATTTCTGGTTATAATTTGAATTTGTTTCCAATATTTTGCCACTTCTTGAAAGGGTTGACTCATTTTTGTAATCATAGTACAGCTTTGAGAAGTGAGGGTATTTAAATTCCTATTGATATGCTCATTTACTTAATCCCCTATCCTTTTTATTTTTTTTGCCTAATAATTTGAAATATTAAAAGCAGTCTCCTGAATATTTTATGGAAATGGGAACAGCTTTTAATAATGAAAGTCTAGAAAAGGAAGATAACTTTGTAGAACACATACATTTAAGGACAAGGAAGATGAAGAGAAGCCAGTGGTAAGGAAAGATTAGGAGCAGTCATGTAAGCAAAAGAGAAGTTCTCAATAATCCTAGGAAAGAAAGAATTTCAAGAAAGATTGTAAACTTCACATAGCTCTGGGAGGTAAAGGAGTATAACTGAGGATAGCATCTTATTTTGATGTTTAAAACATCTTTGGTGGCTTTTTTAACATAGTGATTCTTAAACTCATTTTTCTCTTTGTAACATAAGATACAGAACCACTCCCATCATCAACAGTGCATTGCCATAGCTGAAATTCTGAAAAGCAGTATCCTGTATCAGAATCTCATGGCAGGACTTGTGTAGTTCGAAAAGGCTTCAGGTTATTCTGATCCACTGCCATAGGGGGCCAAGCATCTCTTTCCTCCACCCCAATAAGAACCATTATTCTAAGTGGTTTTCTCAGACTTCCTTCTGTACAATGCTGGGGTTCAGAGATACAGTCTTGGGGTGCTTGAGTTCACAATGAAAAAATTTAAAATTCTATGTTTTCATTTTAATTGAAAACCTAAAAAAATAAACATAAATCATATCACTGAATGTCCACCGGCTACATGATTAGTGCTCATGTTAGCACCTACTATATGTGTGTGTGTGTGTGTGTGTGTTTGTGTGTGTGTGTGTATTTATTTATTTTTAGGAACTGCAGAACAGATGTCATCTCCATTGGCACATGCTGTGCTCGTGACGGTTTCATAGTACCTGACGTGGAGGCTGTAGAGAGTTGCGGAATGACCTGGCACTTTAGAATATAGGTACCTGGACTCCAAAGAAGCAGGGCAGTGCAGGTCCTTCCATATTCACTTTGTGAGCCGTGTTGTGCAGATTCTGCCTTTGTCACAGTGGTCATTAACAGTAATACTAAGTCTAAATACCTCATGAAGAACTTTTCTTTTTCTTCTTGTGGCACTAATTGGGTGATATAGACATTTAACATACATTTCAACAATGTAGTAGAGCTAAATTTATCTTTAAGCAAAGAAGACAAATTTAGAGAGTTCTCAAAGGACATCTAATTAAAATTGACATTTTAAGATTGTTCCCCCAAAGAGTTTAGGTTAAGTATAGGTCGGATTATTATGAACTAGAATTCGAAGGCTTGATATTATTCATATATTTTCTAAAATTGGATTATATAGATACAGCCGTAAGTATTATTGATAACAAAAAGAGAAGCAAATTAGACATGGAAGCATATACTATGCTACATTGTTTTATCAATAAACACAACTAAATATTTCTAAAATATAATATCAAGAATATTAAATTATATTATTAATTTATAATTTATTGGTTTTCTATTTTATTTAATTTGTAATTTTATGGCTAGAATCGATTACATTTATGAGGAGTTTAAATTAAATTTGTATTTACACATATTTAAATAACATGAAAACACAAATAATTTAATACTGCCAATATGTTAGAAGAGTGTTCTGTTACAAGGGGTTCATACTCACATATCAGAAAAAAATTAGTCACTGTTTACTTTGTGAAGTAACGAGGAAGCAAGATTTCTTTCATCTAAAGAAAGTCTATAGGGAGAAAATAGTGGTTGTGGTGACATTAAACATTCATTAGAAAAATGTGATGCAAAAAGGGAGCAAAAAAAAAAAAAAAAAAAAAAAACCCAGGGCTATTGGTAGAGAAATTAGTTGAGTCAGGCAGGCTGGGTCAAGATAGAGAAGACGCAGGCATGAATGGAAGCCAAAGTGGTTAGAAAGTCACAAGAGGCAGAGGCCAGAGAGAGCAGATTATCATGACCAAGATCTCTCCTGACTCTTGCCATGTGGGAAAAAACGGATAACACATGATAACTTGCCACACGGCTGCAGTTCATGAAGCAGCACTATGCAAAAAACTGAGATACCATCTCCACTGTCCTTCTCCACTTTCTGCTAGAAGACTCTTGATGGTGGAGATTCCCAAACTTGCCCTGTGAGAAGAATCATCATTGAGGATAATTGTAAAAATAAAAATTCCCCGATTTCATGCTAAACACTGAATTAAAATCTTCATGACACTGGGCTGGGTAGCTGTGTTTTTAATACAGCTGTGAGTACCATCTGAGACTTTTTAGTGACTTTATTTAATACTGTATTTCTCAAAATGTGGTCCCCAGATGAGCAGGAATCAGCAACACTTGTAAATTCTCAGACTCCACCCCACACTACTGAAACAGAAATTCTGGAGGTGGGCCCTGGAAATCTGTATTTTAACAAGACATCCAGGTAATTTTGAAGCATGCAAAACTTTGAGAACCACTGCATTAATGGGGGAACCAACTGGAATGGGATCTATGGATGTGGGGCCCAGGTGTGGATGTATTTTAAAGGTTCCCTAAGTGATATTAATAGGTAGCTGTGGTTGAGAAACATTGAAATAAATCACGGAATAGACTGTGAAGGACGTTTGGTTGATAAGGGATGAGAAATTAATTTACAGCACCAGAGGAAAGCTTGGGCCTCCCTGCAAGACTCCTTGCTATGTATAATTAGGCTATTCAGAGCACTTTCTTATTCCAGAACCCTTTCTCACATCCTCACATTGGCCATCTCCTTCTTTCTATTCACCATACTCAAATTTCCACCTCAGTGGTTGTTTGTTGATGGAATGAATCATTTAATGCATTAGTCATCAACAACATCTTTCTTATAACAGATACAACGTATGTTGTTTACATGAGGAAACAATGATTAATTTTCTATGTATTCCTGCTCTAATTTCATCTTTCTCATTCCACAAAAAATTGAGATAGAAGTTGGTGAAAGTGATATTGTAGATATAAGTAACCATGAGTCCACTCTAATTTATTTAAAAAGGCAATTATTTGTAAAATTTGGTAATTTATTATTAGTAACAAATAACTTAAAGTATGCCTCTTAATTAATTAAGGCACACTATAATATTCAGGTATTTCAAGATTTACAGGAACAAATTACATGTGTGAAAACTGGTCAGCCTTTTGACTCCAGCTTAGACCCCTTTAGCCTGAGAAACACAAAATTATTGAGTCTAGGAAACAATGTGTACAGATGATTCAGTTCTTGGTTTGCCTCTGATCCTCTTTCCTTGTAGAATCACAATGGTTCCTAAGGTGAGAAATGGAAAGCTTCGTTCATTATCCTTATTCCAATAATCTGTTTCTTTTAAAAATAGACCTCTCTGTCCTTTAGACCCCTTAGCAGGGCTTGGAAAAAGAGTTACGCAAAAGAGAGAACTGTCAATTTTCCAGATATTTAGCACGGAACTAAAATGAGCTGGTACAAAGTGTTTCTTTATGGGATCATAGATCAGCTGTTGTCAGGATGATCACATCTGAGGCCTCCATTGTACACGTAAAGACTGAGGCTAAGAGACTTTGTCCCTGCCCTCCCCCCTCATGTGTGTCATTCCCCGTAGGTATGAGTCAGCTCAAGTGTAGGTGATGGTGAGTAGGCTGATCTCTTTTCTCTCTGTGAGTCATTTCCTCGGATTCTAACTCATTATCCAGAATTCTGGAAAGCTGAACTCTGATTTTTGTTTAGAAGACAAGAGGAACACTTGTCACTGAGATAAGGAAAAATCATGAAATGAGTGAGAAAGGAAGGAAAGGATTGAGACTATTGGGTGAATGGTAGGAAGGGAATAGAGCAGAGAAAGAAAGAAACGTGAATCCTGTGTCACTTGATAAAAGGAAGTTATTTTTAGGTAATACATCAAGCATTACTTCCAGATTATACAGAATGTTTTATAAAACAATTTATTGTATCATACACTGTCATAAAGCTTCCTAAATCAGAAATTCTGTACTCAGGTAGGACATGGCACTTTCCCTTTATAAAGATAGCAATTGCTTCAGATATTATGCTCAGATTCTTTGATACAATGGTCAAAATTCTATATATTTTGGTGGATTAGTTCCCTAAAGATGAACCTACTAGTGTAAAAATTATTTTCCACAATCAGACAACATTGTTGATTTTGATAATTTTCATTTAAAATCACTGCCTATTCTTTCTGTGTTTAGCTTGCTACATCAGTTGTAATCTCCACTTTTTCATTCATTATTCGGAATATTTTACAATGATTTTCCTGTCACGTTATTGTTCTTAAACCTCATATATGATGATAATTTTAATGTCTCCCATGTTTTCCTAAGTGATCCATTTCAAATTTGTTAATTCTTATAGCTTATTTTGGCTATAAGCCAGTATATTTAGCTATAAAGAATGGTTCATTGCTGATATGCCGTCTGACTCCTCTGTATTACCTTAGAACTCTGTGGATATCTCTATTTTATTTTAATTTTCTATCCATGTGTATTCCTATCTATGTGTATGTATGCCCCACTATAACATCATGAGGTCCTTGTGGGAAGGCACTATACATTATTTTATTTCTTTTTGCACAAAATCTTTAACATAATAAATATTTAGTAGGGTTTTTTAAAATTAATTATTGAAGCACATTTTACCCCTTTGATTCCAATTGCTATTTAATGTGCTCCCTGCCAATATATAATACAAGCTCCTTGAGGGCAGACATGAACTTTGCCTGTTTTGTTAATTGTCCCAGCATGTAAAACAACGTGGAAACATTATTATAATATAGATACTTTAATAAAATATTTTTAAGAGACTATTTCAGTTATTCTCCTATCCTTGACTAAATTATAAGCAGCTATTTTTCCTAAATGTAATAATGCCATAGTTAATACCATCCACAATTTGAAAGTGTCCCTGAATAAAAGTGACTTCAGCTGCCATGTTAGCATTTTTGATAAAGCAATTCTTATTAATAATTACATCATGAACTAAAAGGTGGTGTAGTATATATTACTGATTTTAAGCTGAAGGGCTCCCAGTTAAGTTTATCTATAAACAGTACATTCTGAATAAATGTAATACATTTGAGGTAATCTGATCTTTAGAACTTTGGAAAAGGGCACTGCTATGCAAATGCCTTTTAGCTTTCCTTCATTTATTCATGCCTCAAATGGTTATTGGGCAGTATATATGAGCTAAGAACACAGAAATTAATATGATGGTGTCCCTGCTTTCACAGAGCTCTTCTTACTGCACTAAAAAGATAAAAGGCAAACCAACTATTGTGATAACTGCTGCCATAGAGATAAGTGCTGTGTATACAGGTAGCACAGGGACAAAGGAGGGAAAATTTTGTCATCTTTGGGGGCTTGGGGAAGACTTCTCAGAGAATCTTGAACAATGGATGTAGGAGTTGGCCAGGCTGATGGGGATAAATAAAAATCTTAATTATAGTTCCAAATACAGACACATGCACTCACACACTCTCACACACAGAAAGAGTAAATTTACAGTATTAGAAATGAGAAAATGTATATAATTGTGATAAATATATTTTATTAGCAATATATAAAAATATTTGTATACGCATGTCTATAAATTTGAACAGAATAATAACTGTGGAAGAAATTTAAAATGTTATCAAAAATCTACCACTAGAAAAGGTTGCAGACCAATATAATTTTATATTTAATATTTAATGCATTATATTTAATCTCTAAGGAACTAATATGTCCTATGTTGTTTCAACCATTTCTGAGCATTGAAAAAGATGGAAAGCTTCCCAATTCCTTTTATTAAAAAGTAACTTATTAATAGGAAAATCTCACTTTTTACACAAAATTCTATAGACTAATGTCATTTATGTAGATCTGGCTATGTAAATTATAAGATTGTATTCTGTACTGTATTAAAAGATTAATACATAATGATAAAGTATAGTTTATTCCAGGAATCCAAGGATTGCTAAACTCCAGAAATAAGTAAACATGATACAGGCAGTATTTATGGTGGTTCTCAGTGTAGACTCTGGAACTGGATTGCTGGCTGGGATGCCCCATTGTGCCACTCAAAGCAGTGTGACCTCTGTAGGACCAGCTTTCTTTTTTCCAATTGAGGATGATGATATGAAATACCTCAATGAGTTCATAAACGTAAAATGTTTAATTATGCCTGGCATGAAGCAAGAAATACATAACCATTAGCTATTATCAGTCAACTGATGGAAAACACATGATTATATAAAAATGATACCCAAATGCACTTGACAAAATTCAATCATTCCTTATAAATCAGGATAAATGATGTTCTGTGACAATCCTGACACACTAAATCCTGATAAATTTTGCCTTATAGACAAAGTAGAAATAATAAACACACCAAAATGTTATAAAATATTTATCAGAAACATTAAACATACGAAATTATATTAAACTCTGAAATACTAAATATGTTACTTTTAAGTTAATATCAATACAAGATATTCACTACTGTCACTATTATTTAACATCCCTAGAGGTGCCAGCTAATGCAGTAAGATTAAAACAAAACAAAAAGAAAGTAGAATAATTTTTATCAGGAAACAATAAAATATACTATTTTTTTCAGTTGATATGAAAGATACGAAGTTTACTCAGAACATGTAGACTGCACAAAACAATTTCTGTAAAGCTGCAAGATTCAAAATAAATTTATAAAACTCCATACCTTTTTTTATAACAGTGAAAACTAGCTAGAAAATAGTGTGCAAAGATTCCAACCATACTTGCATCAAAAACTATGAAATACATAGGAATAAATTTTGTAAGAATGATAATATATAAAAATTTATTTGTATACATATACATAATACATACATAGATATGTGTGTGCTTGTATATTACAACAAAACTTTACAAAGGACATATTGATTTGTCTAAGTAAATGCATAAGCAGGATTTCAAATCTGTAGCAAATATAAAGTTTTTCAGTAAATTGGGAAGCATTAGCAACCATTAGGAAGAAAATGAACCTGGATCTCTATTTTACTACATATATAAGTCAAACTTGTAGGTGAATTAAATGTATGAATATGTTTGTGTATATGAATATGTTTGTATATTTGAAATAAATGTAAACATTTTCTTTAAGATTATAGAGCATTGAGGGAAGATTTTAAATTTTTTTCAAAATGGAGTTTATTTTATAAATTTAGAGGAAGGAACTAGAAAAGAGGCTTTGGAATGCAGGCAGGTAAGAGAATAATAAGAGGTGTGAAGTCCATAAGTAGGCATGAAGGGAGGTGATACAACTGTTCTAGTGGAGGTGGTCATACAAGAGTTATGACAGTTCTTCATCTACAGTCATAGGGCTGAGCTACTGCATGTGTAGTTATGTTTTAGGTTGTGAAGAAAAGAAAAAGAGCTTGAGATATATTTTTCATATTTTTCTCTAGATAAACTAGAGATTGTAGATGAAAAATTATTGCTTGCGAGGATTTCTCCAGAAAAGCACTTGAAAGAATGGTCTTTAACCATAGGAGGAGTAAGAGAAGTCAGAAAAGTTGAAACATCTATGTAAGAACACCCTGGCTTCAATGGCCTAAGGCTATAAATAGCCTTTCTCTCATCCTCTCTCTCTTTCTGTGTGTGTGTGCGTGTGTGTTCCAAGGAAGCAAATAACTAGATGTAATAATGTCTTCTGCTTCTATCCATAACTCTTTTGAGATTTATCTGATCATTTTCCAAGCACTTTCTTATTTCTCCATTGTACTTCTGGCATATATGGACTGAGGAAAACTGTGTGCCAGGAGTTACTTTGGAAAGCAATGCTTATTGTTCCCCAAATATTTCAGGAGTCTCTTGTGGAGATGGGAGTGTAGGGCCAAAAATATCTTAGTGCCCATGAGGTTAGATACAACTCTTTATAATTTACTACTAACTTGAAACTTATTTTTCTATAATTTATAAGCACAAATTCTTCTTTTTCTTCTTTTCTTTATAAGCCAGAGAGATGGCCAGCTGACTTCTTTTGGGACAAAATAGCTGGAAGAAAAATAGGAGCTGTTAAGCTAAAACCTCCTATGCCAAGTTATAAACTACAGCAAATTTTCATGGTTGAGTGGAAAAAGATCCTGAAAGACCAGGCTTATAATGGAAGTGCTGACAAAACCAGCTCTAGCAGCACAAACGGCAGGACTATTACCAGGCCCTTAGGGTGGACTGGTTGATATCATTTGCACTTTAAGCAGTTTAGGTGTTAAATTGCATGCAATTGCACAGTGTGATAAAACACCCTTCAAAGATATGAAATAATCCCTCTTTTTTCCTACACTATTTTCTTACAGGAAATCTTAACTCATAAATGGTAGTATTGAGTAATTTGTTTCTAGTAAAATGCAGCATAATCCATTTAGTTACAATGCTTATCCCATTCCAGTGGCAAAATGTAACAGGTGTAGGGTGTATTCAATAGACAGTGAACCTAATTTTACAGATTTAGGTTTAGATTCATGTTTTCATTCTCATTATTCTTTTACTGATTTTAATGGCAATTTGAAACCATTTGATGAAAAGAAAATAGGAAAGTAGCCAGTAGTGGATTTTTTATGGGAAAATTTTAATGTAACAATTCCTCTATTGTGTCTCTTTTTCTAAGATGGAGAACACAATGAAAATAATCTCTTCAATTCTGGGATATATATGGTTTGCTTGCTCAATTTTGCTCACGGATGTCATTTTGGTTTAATTCAGTGAGCAACAGCTGTCATTGTCTGATCAACCTGCTTCTGGGCTGTTGATGTAGAAGTAAAGTAAAAGTTATTTTAGGTTTTGGGTATAGTCTTCTGGAGAGTGACAGGATTTTGACGGAGACTGTCAACCTTGAATGGGCAAACAAAGACACATCCAATAAATGTTGGCTACAGGAGTTTTTAAGAAATGTATTTTTAAAACATTTTAAAAAATAAAATTCTAGAATTATTTGATGACTCTTACTAAGAAAAAATAGAAAAATAATCTTTTGGAGAATAGAAAAAGGGACATTGTAAGAACCAATTAAAATGGTTGACCAGAAAGAAATACACTGTATTTTTCATAATGGATGTTACGTGTTAATCGCTTGGATTAAACTTTTTATTGTGGGGGAGAGAGTTAAAACGACATTCTTACTATAACATATCAACACAGTAAAGTCGGGGCAATGCCCAACATTTAGCAAAGGCCATACATCCATGGCCTGTTAGGAACCCGGCTGCAAAGAAGGAGGTGAGCAGCAAGCCAGCAAGCTTCATTTGTATTTACAGCCACGCCCCATCGTGCTCATCACCGCATAAGCTCCGCCTCCTATCATATCAGCAGGTGGCATTAGATTCTCATAAGAGCACGAACCCTACTGTAAACTGCACATGCAAGGGATCTAGGTTGTGTGCTCCTTATGAGAATGTGACGCCTGATGATCTGAGGTGGAGCTGAGGCAGTGATGCTAGTGCTGGGGAGCGGCTGCAAACGTAATAAATGCAATGAGCTTGAATCATACCAAAACCATCCCCCCGCCCCACTCCCCTCCCGTGGAAAAATCATCTTCCATGAAACTGGTCCCTGGTGCCAAAAAGGTTGAGGATCACTGACTGCATACACAATCAGTTTTTTTTTTCTGATGTAATAAAGCTGAAAGTTGTTTCTATAATAGTAAAATGCAGCCTAATCCGTTTACTGAATTTGTCTCATCCATCCATCCATCCATCCATCCATCATTCCATTCACCCATAAAATACTTATTTTCTATCTCCCGATGCCACACATAGGTAAATAGATGTTAGGTACTAAGGATATATCAATGAATAAAATTTCACCTCTATTCTCAAGAAATTTATAGAACAAATGAGTGAGACTACACAGTTCAATAATGACAAACACATTGATAGCAAAATTGAAAAATAAAACTTTTGAAAAGGCTATGTAACAGCCAAGTGCTGTTTTTAGGAATGGATTTAAAGTGAATACGATGTGATTGTTTACGTGTATCACTTTCTAGGTAGCTATGTGAACTGCAGGAACTCAGAAATAACAACTCTCTCAACTCAGTGGGCTGTCTTGAGGAACCACAGGGAATCAGAACAATTGCTACTGCTGATTGAACCACGAATGCATGGACATTGCAAGAAGGTTGCAACAAAATTTTCAAAAATTTTAATAGGATGTTTGTGTATCACAGAAGCTACTGTAGTGAACTTCGGCTAAGAAACACAGCTGGAGAATATGGTGATCTTTTAAATGATGTTTTCCTCTTAATTGATCTATGCAGTGAATCTGCCTCAGACAAAGTTACCCTGGCTTGAACGCAGGTGCCTGCACTTTTCATGTGAGCATAATTATGTTGCTTGATTGTGGAGCATGGGTGTCTGTGCCTATTATCTTAGATGAGGCTGGGACTATTTTTTAGCTCAATAGTTTGAGTCTTCATGAAGTTTTGACTACCTCCTTCAGGTAGCCACTCTTCATCGTGTGCATGTGTCCCTCCAGTTTCATTCTGTTTATTTACACACGTGTGCTCACTCACGTGCATGCGTACACACAAACAAATGCCCGGGGGTTTTTCAGCACAAACAGGATCATTGTTCTGCAATATGTTTCCAAAGATAAAAATTTCAAGAAAGTATGCAAGTCATCAACTGCAGTGTTAATGCATTTTGAAGATACCTAATAAAAATACAGAGCAGGATTGTGATAGATCTCAAGTGATTCTGTCTATAGCCCTTGAAGGTGCTTGAAGGTGATTGATTGGGAACCTCAAGAAAGTCACAATTGATCACAATGTAAGAATGGGTTTACCCAGAAAAGACTGCCCCAGAGAATGGGTAGAAAGGAGTGATTAAGTTTTCTTCCCAGTTGAGATCTTTCCTATTCTGTTTAAATGTTAGATAGCTTTACGATTATTATTAGGTTTTTTATAGCTTCATAGTTGTGATTATTAAGGTGAGCAATATTTGAAATAGAAAAAAAGTTTTCACAAGATGTTTGGTCATGTTTCTCCTTTCATTTTGCCTGGTACCATGTGGGTTCTTTCAATTTGAATAATTGAGTCTTTAGAAAAATTCCTTTTTTTATTTGATTCTTTCTTCTGTTCTATTTCATCTTTCTAGAGAAATATGTGTGCATATATACAATCTGTATGTATATTACATATATAATCTTCTGACTCTATCTTCTTTTTTCCCGTTATCTTTGTCACTTCATTCTGCTGTAAGAATATATATAGCTGATATGCGATTTTCTTTACTATCTCCTCGGCATTTTAAAATTCAGTATATTTTTCCTTTAGTTTTAGAATTTCATTATTTCTGAAATGAAGGTAACATCTCCCTTATATTTAATAGTAGTATGTGAATTAAATTAGAATGCAAAATTAGTGCTTAGCAAATTCTCATTACTGAATTGTGGTAAGAGAATGTTTCTGTAAATGTTCTAACTTTGAAAATTATTGAGGCTTGTTTTGTTTCTTAGCAAATGATTTTTTTCTGAGTCTTTAGAAACAAATTGTGTTTCTCAATTAGGTACATAGCTCTCTGTATATGTTTACTAAGCACCTTTGTCAATTGTTCTTTCAGTTCCAGTCATGTCGAATGTTAAGCTATGTCACTCCACTATCTGAGTTTCACCAAATTATTCTTATGTTGATGATGTTTTTTGCTTTACATATTTCAGTAATACATTTATTGGTGCACAAAAGCTCCTGACTATGTGTCTCTGAAATTTTAACCTTACAAGACATTTCTCTTTCCTTTTTTTTCATTTAATGACTTTAAGTGGAATTCTATTTTACGCTTTATTACTATTTGCGCTGGTAATCTTAGGTTTCCCCCCTAGATCCATTCTCTATGTTTTTTTTATCCCACTCTACTTCTGGATGCTGACTTGTATGGTCTACGCCAAGAGGTGCCCTTGTCCTCTAGCATCTAGCTGTGTTAGACTAAGGGGGAGAACTGGCAGGACATCCTTGGGAGGGAGGAGAATGCAATTGGGGTATCTATTCCACAGGCTCCTTCCTTCTGGAACAGCCATGTAACTGCGGGTTTTGACCAAAAATCACAGCTCCTGTCAAATGGCACTCTCCACGCAGTCTCGAGGTTCCAGTAATATAACTCCCTCCCTTTACCTGCTAAGATCTAGAGGTGCTAATGATTTCCTGCTATAACTAGTGCTACTTCTCCTACACCAATGCCCATTCTTTGTAAATAGTTCCTTCATAGTTTTGTCTGTTCGTTTGTTTAGAGATGAGGTTTCCCTTTTTTGCCCAGGCTGGAGTGCAGTGGCTATTCAGGGGTGTGTTCATAGTGCGCTACAGCCTCAGACTCCTGGGCTCAAGTGATCTTCCTGCCTTAGCCTCCCGAGTAGCTGGGACTACAGGGCACATAACCATGCCT
>RJWJ010023133.1:0-26132 GCA_004363605.1 Indri indri
GATGTTTGCATTGGCCACTTCCTGCATCTCTGTATCAATACCCAAACTCTTTGCTCTAAATCCCAACCTCAGTTCTCATACCTCCCCTCTCCCTGCTTCTGACTATCCAGCTAGCTCATTCCCTTGGTGGTTTCCTCCTTGCAATGGCTCTTGCCTCTGTGCCCTTAAAGTCTTTCACGAGGCCCCTCCCCTTGAAGCATAGTCTAATGAAGGAGAGAAGAGGAAGACTCTGGGTCTTGCCTTAGGCTTATACCCTCACCCTGGGCCAAACCTCTCTACATCTGTTCCCAAACCACTCTACATGCTAAATCATTCCCCCTTCTTACCTACTTGTTAACTCTGATTGTCTTTTTCTATACGGATTCATTTGTTCATGGGTTTATGTGTTCCTAAAATATGTATTAAGCTCCCACCAGGTACACAAGGCCCTGCTGAGTGCCCTGGGGGTGGAGGGCGTTAGTAGAAGGAGGGGAAGAAGTTATCTCATCTTCCCTCAAGGAATGTGCAGCCTAGACGGAGATCCAGGCATTTATTCATAGAAAAGTTGATACCACATATGATTAAGTGACGAATGTTAGGTACAAGTTGGTACAAGCAATATGTACCTTGGGATGTCAGAAGAGAGAAAAATTTCCTTTGATGGGAGGATGAGGCTGGGAGGGAGGTGTGTGAAGGGCTGGCCTTGAAGCACGGATAAGATTTGCAAGGCAGGGGAGGGTGAGAGGATTCCACCAGGGAGGAAGGAGATACTGCAGGTAGACATGAGGGGAGACCCCTCCTCCCAGAGCCCGGACAGTCATTTGTTTAAGGAGCACCAGGGCATCACTCATTTTGGCTGTCCTTTCACTTTCCATAGCAAGATTTCTAATGGAAACAAGAGACGGAGACTTTCTCATTTGCTTTCTGACATGTGTTAAGAAATTTCACTTGTGTATGTCAGTGCTTCTCAGGGGCTCCACAGAGTTGTTCAAGCCCCCACAAACATTCTATCCCCGCCGTGGGGGCTTGTCTGCCTTGAAAAGGGCCCTGTAGGTTTTTCATGCTCCTGACTACTCCTCTCTCACACACCTGGAAATGTTTCATTTATATGTGTACGATGTCTTCAGATTTGTACCTGAAAAGATGACATTCTTTTCACCTTTCCCCCATGCCAGATGAATATCTAAAGTACAGTTCTTTTTTTATTTTTATTTTTTGAGACAGAGTCTCACTGTGTCGCCCAGGTTAGAGTGTCGGGGCGTCAGCCTAGTTCACAGCAACCTCAAACTCCTGGGCTCAAGCGATCCTCCTGTCTCAGCCTCCCGAGTAGCTGGGACTACAGGCATGTGCCACCATGCCCGGCTAATTTTTTTCTATCTTTAGTAGAGATTGCTCAGGCTGGTCTCGAACTCTTAAGCTCAAGCGATCCTCCTGCCTTGGCCTCCCAGAGTTCTAGGATTACAGGCATGAGCCACCGTGCCTGGCTCAAAGTACAATTCTGAGATGAGTTGAGGTTTGAAGAAGATTCAGTCTGTTCAATTGGGAACTTGATCCTAATTTCTATGTACATGTCTGTTGGGCTAGTTACCTTCTTTCTCTCTCTTGCTCCCTCTTTCTCTTAATCTCTCAATCTCTCTCTCTAGCTATCATCTCCCTATCTGCCATCTCTCTATCCTCTATCTAGCCACATTTATGTATGTACATATATAAAAATATATTCTTATTTTTAGCGAAAATTGGATTAAAGTAGTACTTTTTCATCAGCCTGTCAATAAAGTAATCGTAACAGAAATGCATGAGAACAAGTCACCATCTGCAAAGAAAACCAAGACCAGCAAATCCAACAAAAAGTTTTAGAATAATTGTAATTTAAAGTGTCCTGGAATTATTTCCACACTCAAAATCATTTTTTTTTTCAATTTGAAAAGATTTGGCAGAGGGAAAGTTATTCCTTTCCCCCTCGTGTATAGTCAAAGAGCTAGCCCTCTCTGTTCATTCGCAATTCTTCCACGAATCTTGGCAAAATGAGCCATGGATTCTAAGGAACATCAAATTCCATGAGTTGAGAAGTAGCAATGCAAATAGGAATTTTGCTTAAATTGGGCAAAATACTGTTTATGTGGGGGAATTAGACTATAAGAATGCTGTTATAGTGTGTTTCCATGTGCAATAATGCTGATTTGTCATTGGGTTTTTTGTTCCATTCATAGCATTGATTTTACGTTCATTCTGTTTCCTAAATTTTCCATACATCTGCATTATATATGTTTCTTTGCAGCCACCATGATTTCTCAGCGAAAGCTGAGTTCCCAAGTCCCTTTTTCCTTCTTTCTCTCTTCCCCCCTTACCTTCACCCCCTGGGCCTAATTATGAAACAACTTCAAATAAATACAAAAAATTTTTAAACACAAAACGTTCTGCTTCCTGTGAACAATCGACTAGTTTTTTCCCCCCTTCTTTTCTCTCCGAGAGTTCTAATTCACTTGGAGTGCTGTGCAGTTGGCCAGGCCTGAGATTTCTGGGAGCTGTAATTGTGTCTCATTAATTCTTACAGTAATGTAGGGTAACTATAAGGAACATGCAATTAGTGGTTTGGTCTATGAACAGAGCAGTTAACCAGCAGACAAAGGATGCGGCTCAGGACCCATTAGGCTGAAAGGAAGTGTTAGGGCCGTCCCAGGCTCCAGGAATGTTCTGGGACATGCCTGCCTATTGGGCAGACCCAGAAGACTGTGTTTGTCTTTTTGCTAAACCAGCTCTTTTTTTTTTCTCTCTTTTAATTGGCATGGTATGTGTTTATTCAAAACACTTGAGAGATTCCTGAGTATCTTGCAATACTATGCCATGCCTTTTTCTCACCTCTTGGTAGCCGGCATGGGCTTTTTTTCTCCCCCACTGTGCAAATAAACCCCAAATACACACACAACAAAAAAGCAAAAACAAGCCAAAAACCAACCAACTAACCCTCCACAATAAAAAGAGAAGAAGAAAAGCACAATAGTGCTTTACTGAAGCGTATTAAAGATAAAAGTGCTTAGCTGATTCCTTGTCATCAGAAAATAAATGAGTGTGGAGACCAATGACGTTTAAATAAGCCTTTGTATTGTCACTCAGTCATACCCTCCGTAGCCATCTCTATAAAGTGGACCTTTGTACTTCTGAATGGAGGTGCTTTAAATACATGCAAATGTATGCAGATAAGCATATGAGTTTTAAAATGTTGCAGGCCTTATAGCTACAAGTAACCTCAATTGTGTGTTTTCTGTGAGAAAGTCTTGTCACATCACTTTGGAACTTCGAATACAAAAGTTAACCCAAAAGAATAAGGTTGCTTTTTCTGGGCAACACGGACCGGAGCGCCCTTGCCTAGGAAAACCGTGTGAAGTTTACAGACGGAATCCTTGAAATGTTGTAAATGTGAAGCGATGATTATACAAGAAAATGGATTTATCAATAATACATTGCCCTGGGGTAATTGTGAGCTCAAGCAAACAGTTCTTCAAATAGCATGACATCTCTACTCCTAAGTAAAGCATACGTTGGGAAGAAAGAAAGAATGATTACATTGACTTTTTAAAAATGAAACTAGCTTAATTATTAACTTATTTCCTGAGTCAAATGCAGGGCGGGAATTAAAGGTAGGGTTTTTTTTTTTTTTTTTTTTCTTTCTTTCTCCAAACCTGTCTGCTGTTTTATCTTCTCGGGATTCACATTGGAAACAAAGGAAAAAAAAAAAGCGAATTCTCTTAGGCATTCTATCAGAGATTCAGCTGTTTTTGAATAATTAGCTTCATTTGCTAAATATTTGAAACATCTTTTTTTTATTCTGAGATAAAGAATAGTGTAGTAGAAGATGTGAACTACAAATGATATGCATCTTTCAGAAGAATTCTTCTTATCAATTAATAAGGAGTAAGCCCAGGCTACCTCCTTTTTCACTTATTTAGGTTTTCTTCTCTAAGGAAATACTATTTTTTATTTAAAACATCGTAAAGTTTCCTTCAGTGACATGCTATGCATTGTTTCAGAAGTTGGAAGACTGCCAGAGGTGGGGAAGGTGGTTTTAGTCTCGGCTCTACACTAACTAGCTGGGGAGGGCCAAGGGAGCTAACCTGGGAGCCTCAGTTTCCTCATCTATAAAATGGGGATTTTTTAAAAATCGAAGTGATCTTCAAGGTTTCTTTTAACAGTGCTCTTTTCTGACTCTTTGGACCAACAGTGAGACCATTTTAAATGCTGTTTAAACACAGGATTTGTGAGCAAAGCTATCCGTTGCAAACCACGGTTTGGGTTTGCTGCTGCCGCCGTGGGCTGTAACTTCATTAAAGTCTGGTACCAACATCAAATTAGTCGTGAAAGGGTTTTCTCTGTAATCATTTTTTCCTCTTTGTCCTGATTTGTCTGATTGCTAAATATCTCCCTTGTTTCCTGGTGAATAAGACTCCTTCATGTTTCAGGCGATCGTTTTAATTACCGTGGTTTTCAGCAGCGTGTCGTCTGCTTGTGTCTGTGAGTGGTCTCTGCTGGTCTAGTGTTTAATGTAGTGCATTGTAAATCTCAGCAACAGATTGACTCCAAACCCTTCTGTAAGAATGAGACCTTTTTTTTGTTTTTTGTTTTTTGGCTACACATTGCTTTAAGAAGTAATGTGCTTATGGATTACAGCACAGAAACCATAAACATGTTAAGTTTCTCATCAGGAATGGGAATGATTTGGTTTCACCGCAAACCCTTACTCCATCCAGGAAAAGAATTATTCATATACAGATTAGATACTTACCAGGCCGGTCCATACCCCTCCTGGCTGGAATTCCTGGTGCTGCTCAGCCCTTATGGTCCAATCTGTGCTTTCGGTTTGCTTGTCTCAGGTGATCACTCCCCATCCCCCAAGACTTTACCTTAAACAACTTTTCACATTTTTAGAGATCCTTTCTTCTCATTAGATTGCACTGAGGAAAATGTCTTTCCATTTTTTTTTCCTGCCAAGATTTTCTTCAGGATCAATGTGACCTTTAAAGAATATGGAATAGCTGTAATCCTAGCACTCTGGGAGGCCAAGACAGGAGGATCGCACGAGGCCAGGAGTTCGAGACCAGCCTGGGCAATGGTGAGAGTCCATCTCTACAAAACATTTAACGAAATTAGCCGTGCGTGGTGGTGCGCGCCTGTAGTCGCAGCTACTCATGTGGCTGAGGCAGGAAGATTGCTTGAGCCCAAGAGTTCGAGGTTGCAGTGAGCTGTGATGATGTCACTGCACTGTAGGCTGGGTGACAGCACATGATCTTGTCTTCAAAACAAAACAAAACACAACAACCAAAAAAACCTTAATGGGTACAATGTACGTAATCTGGCTGATGGATACCCTTAAAGCCCTGACTTGATCATGGATGCAATCTATGCATGTGACAAAATTGCAGTTGTACCCCATAAATTCATATGAATGAATGAATGAATAAAGCATACAGAATTATCAATAAATGACAAATATATTTATTCCTTGTTCACAACTCAGGATGAGATACTCTCATGCCAACATGGGCCAGGTAGATAATGTAGGAGTCAAGTGAACCAGACAGAAAAAATCTTAGAAAGTGGTTTGGGTTTGTGGATCCCTGAAGAGCCCGAGCCTCTGCTAAAGACAGCAGCCTGCCCTCAGTCCGGCCGATTACTGCCATGTGGGAGTGTGGCCTCATATTGTCAGAGCGTCTGATTTTTAGAAACAAATTGGAAATGTAGATTTTTATATGAACTCTCCAAATGCTTAAATATTTGTTCATAGAAATCTACACGTAGTCCAGGCCAAATAAATGACATTTCTGTTCCGATTAGTCCGTGGCCTGCCAGCCAGTTACATTGGCACCAGGCCACAGTAGGGGCATGTCCCTCTGTTAAGGAATCTATGGGGAAGATGTATTATCTGGAAATCTCTCTTGTCCTTCCAGATTCAGGTACTTAAGATACATTTATGTCTGTTTTACTGATTAAATAAACTGATTTGATTGAATTCTTGCGAAGTTCGAACACTCCACTCTGGGGGGAACATGCTTCCTCATTCATTTCACTGGGGATTTCGTCTTTACTGTGAACAGCCCATCATGGTTACGTGACTTCCCGGTAAGCACCAGGGCAGATGGCAGACGGTGTGATTTTAGAGACCTTCTAACTGATGCCTTTCAATTCCATTGTCCTAGACTCATTGCCTGTTCTATGCTAAGCACTCTCTGGGATGTGGGAGAGGGTTATTTGACTCATAGGAGTTTCTACTGAAATGAATTTGAATGGCATTTTTTTTTCTTTTAGCGATCTATTATTTGGCTATAGGTGCAACGATGAAAATCTTCTGTTATGATCTCACTCATAGGTGGAAACTAAAAACAGTTGATCTCACGGAGGTAGAGAGTAGAAGAGTGGTTACCAGAGACTGGGGAGGGGAGAAGGGGGAGGAGGCTGGTCAGCGAGTACAAAGTTACAGTTAGAAAGGAGGAATAAGTTAACAACAGAGGTGGTTATAGTCAACAATAATGTATATTTCAAAATAGCTGCAAGAGAGGTTTTTGAATGTTCTCACCACAAGGAAATGATGAATGTATGAGGTGTTGGATATGCTAACTACCCTGATCTGATCATTATACAATGTATACATGTGTATGCAAAACAGCAACTTTGTATCCCATAAATAAATGCAACTATAATGTGTCAATTAAAGGATTAAAAGAAAATCTTCGGTTACATTGTAAGTCCTAGAGAAAAAAGTGCATACAGATGTCATCAATTATTACCTCTTTTTGGTAATAAATATTCAAGGAACACTGGTTATATTATGATCTCTCTGCTGTAAGATTTTGGTTGAGGAAGAGGCAGAAATCCAATTCCAGTGATTTCTCAGAAAGATTGTTCATTAGGGTTACTCTTTCTATGACGTTCTCATTCAACTGACTTGAAAGTTACCAAATGAAAAAGAATTGTGTGTCTTAGAGAAGATGGCTTTGTGACCAGCGTAACAGTCAGAAAGTTGCTGGGTTGTCGAGGAGTCCAGGGGGGAGTTACTCTGGAGAAGCTCTCACTGTGGCTTGGTGGTTCACACCAGTGCTGTGCCAGACGCCCCCCAAGGCGGGAGTGGAGTCAGCATTATCTGATGGTCGATGAAAAGGGGAGTGCTGTTGAAGGATATATTGTGTACTTTTCATTTGTGTTGGAAGAACTGTGAAATCTGGAACTCTGGACTGAGCCCGGAGAAAGAGAATTTCAGGGTTAATTTAGCGCCAGGGGAAGAAAGGAATTGATGGTTTTTGGATGCTTGGTCTTACCAGTGAAACTCAGTTCCAGGGCACAGATGGACTTTTCCACTTACCTGCTGCCCATAGCCCTGCATGCGTGTCAGGCCAGAATGTCACGGTGGAGGGTTATGTATTTGTGTGCTGTGTGGAAAGTGCAAGAGCCGTACTTACACGTTGGCCTTCAGGAGCAGGTTGCTCTAGCTTGGGTGCACCATGCTCGAAAGTGCCCTTAGGTCTGGCCCCTCCTCTTTTTCCACTCCTGCTGCTTGTCCTGAAATTCTTCTGTGGACTCCAGGCTCTGCATCACGATGGGAAGATTAATACCAGAAATTCATAAAACTGACTTTTTAAAAAAAGTTTCTTGTGCAAGGATGCAAAAAAGTCATCTTTGTGATTACTCAAATCGGTTTGCTTATTTCTTTAATTCTGCAGAGTTGGGTGAGGCAACTGTATGCGTTGCCCATAGAACATGCAAAGAGGGTGAGGGTGACCTTTAATTACATCTGGAGTTACCAGGGTGGGTAAATGTCAGGTGGTTTTTCTCATTTAATCCTCACCACCTTGCGATGGGTTCATATTTAACTCATGTACAAACTAAAACTGGTCACAGAATTAGTAAGTGCTAGAGGCTGGTCCAAGCTCAAAGGGATATGCTCCGAACCGTTCCTGCCAGGGGGCTGGTTCAGCATCTGGAATTTTCTCCACCCTGACATTCCAGGTCCCATGCTGGATAATTATCCTCAGGATAACACAGGAGTTACTTCTATTTTTAAAGAATACAATTTTAAGACAGTGAAGCTTGGTTAGACATTTGGTTGAATACCTCGGAGTAAGCGTAGAGACTTCCTTCATAGTATTCCTGTGGGAGGTCTTTTCCCCTGAAGGTCTCAAAGAATAGAGAGCAGTAGGCAGGATTTACTGTTTGAGCTGGCCAAGTGGTCACACACCTAGTGTGATTTAGTACGGATTGTCAAGGGCCTCACGCTGCCGCCAAAATAATTCCATCCCCGCGCCGCCACGCTCTTAGCCATTCCCACCATTAGACATCCATCCCTGTGGGTTTAACAGGATCTGTAGAAATCTCTTGATGACCTACGAGTGGTAGGAGAGTGGCTGAAATAACACATTACAACTGCAGCCTGAATGATTTGATAATATTAGCAAAACCTTGAAATAATAGGCAACAAGACAGTTAAATTATAATGGATATAAAAGTTTTGAATGGTGCCTAAACAGTCAAGCACCGTTCAAGGAGTGAAAACAAGGGATGGGAGAGGGGAAGGTGGGAGAGGCAGGAGGAAGGTGTGGCTGGATAGGGCAGGTGACATCCGACAGGGGCAGGGATGTGAAGAAGGGGAGGCCGAGACAAATGGCACCTGCCACGGAGGTGAGATTCAGCTCTGTGCACTGGCTGGAGTGACCTCCTCCCTTTTGTCACAGTAGAAACCAGGCAGAAATATGATGGTGACTTCAGCATTGCAACCACTTTCCAGTTCCATGGTCTTAGGATGCACAAAGCTTTACTTCATCTATTTAAACATATACATTTCAGCCAAGATGATTACAAACTTAAGGAAATTAAAGAAAGAAACATGTGTGGCACTAAAAACAAAAATGCAAAACCCCTTCGTAGGTGAAACCTGAAAGCCACATGCCCATAAACCCAAATTCTGGTAAAAATCAACTACAATGGGTTATTCAGACAGTGTGAAATTTATGTGCACCTCAAGCAGGGGATTATTTAGCTTCCTGTATTTCCTGCTTCCACATACTGCTCTAAATTAAAAACGGTGAAAAGGCTAAATGATGTGACACTGGAAACTTCTTTCCCATTTTATTTATGATCGAGAACTACTGTTTGCATTTGTGTTACAGAGCTACTATAGAAATAGACCAAATGTCGACAGACAAAAGGCACGTGCGCCCTGACAAGAGCCAAAGCAAACACCAATGAGGAAGGAACCAATGAGAAGGAAGCGATAGAATGAACAAAGGATACAGACATGCAGAACCGAGCGAGCCTCATTCTTTGCAAAAATGCGCCACTACGGTGCTGGGCGCTTAGTAGATTAATGAGCATGATTAATGAAAATGGGGCAAGGTTTTCCTGTGCCTGGTGCAGTCTCTGATCCAATCTGGGCCCATTACAGATTAAAGCAGACACCAGCTTTCCAGGGAGTGATGCACGGAGCTCGGGTCTTAGATGGGCTACCGGGGGCTTGGGAACGGTGGTGCCACACTCTTCTCCCATCTCCTGTTCAGGTGCACGCTTTTCACCTGAAATGCTTTCCAAGTAAAGACTTTCCAGGACGTGAGTTTAAATGGTGGGAAGAGGAGTGAATAAAGGCCAGCCCTGAATTATTGATTCAGGATGAAGGGTAGCGTGGGGTGAAAGCCCTGCACGCAGATCCAGCCTTGCGTTCCTCAAGGCTTTTAGTTGGTTGCCACGATGGGGAATGAATGCAAGGCGAAGAGAGAGTGAAAGAGGAAGGCTATTCCCTTTCCCATTGAGAACTGGCAGACGCTTAGGGAACTCCAGGCAATCTAGGGTCAAGGCAAAATGGCATATGTCCAGATCCCAGAATTTCCAATGCAATCCACATTTAGAATAAAAAATGCCTGCGTCTGTCCTGTTGGGTTTGTTCCTAAAGTGGAAGGGCCCTAACAGTAAGCTGGCATCTCAGCATTCGCTTTTTGATCGACTAGATTCCAAATTAGGGGCAGAGAGGAGGTATAAAACCCAATTACCCCACATTTGAACCAGATGATAAAATGTCACCCCCCAGCTTTGCAAGGCCGGGCTGAAGAATGCAGATGTGTGTATCAGGTGAAGGGTCCTCAGGAGGGACCCACAGAGTTTGCCTCTTCCCTGAGCTTCAGTGACTGGCTCCCGTCACAAATGTGTCCTGGGTGTCTAATGACAGCCGCATGTGTTTCATGAGAGGCTTCAGGATTTGTAAATCCCTGATTGGGGTGGGAGACATTCGGGAACCACCACCCTAATAGAACAGGGAAGGAAAACTGATACAGCTCTGTGTGCCTACTTTTCATTTTAATGAGTGGCTCTGAGAGACAACCGGGCTGCTGCTAAACAATTTGTTTTTCAGATAATACCAGGAACGGACTGGAAATACATTCAGAAGGAAAACACAGTAATTAATTTGTCACTGAAACCTGAGGGGTCCGGCTCCACTTATAGGTGATAATGAATGTTTTGCATGTAATTAGCAGGAATAATTAGCACATTCTCGGTAACAAATAGACTGACTGGTACTCCACAAACAAAATTAATTGTTGTGCTAACAGAGGCAATTGTGTCTCTTTATTGTCTGACAATGTCCCTTATCTGCACTAATACCTACTTTAGACCTCTGCAACTTCGTGCAGATAGGAAGGGGAATCTATAAGATTGTACCTTTTCTGTCTGATTCTCAGAAATTTCAAGACCACCAGGGGACTTGTTTGTTAAAACTTGTTAAACAATTTGTAATCTTTAACATGTGTTTTACTGTATTAACGGACGAACCGTTCAAATCAACCTACTGGTTAAGCTGAGAAAGCCACTCTAATCAATCAAATGGTGACATTATAAACTCTGGGAACTTTTTTTTTTTAAACCTTCTCTGGAAAAGTAGTGTATAAAAATATTGAACTAGAAGTGAGATGGGAAAACTTCTTAAGTTCCACTTATGCACATTGAGTTTTTTTCTGTCGTCTTGCCCGGGCTTGGAAGACTGCTTGCCTTTGCAAGCTTGCAACTGTGCTGCTAAGAAACCCAGTGGTATCCATTTTATAGTCCTTGCAATGATTTTAAGCACCCTGTAAAATTTATACACACAGTAGGCTTCTTTCTCCCTAACTTTGAAACCTATTATTTAAGTTTCTAAAGCTTACAATATAGGAAAATACTTTTAGTGAGCACGAATATTCTAGTAATTCTTAGGATATTTGGAGAAGCTGAGACTACTATGATAGACTGTATTTATTTATTTTGAGACAGAGTCTCACTCTTATGCCCCAGCTAGAGGTGCCGTGGCATCAGCCTAGCTCACAGCAACCTCAAACTACTGGGCTCAAGCGATCCTCCTGCCTCAGCCTCCTGAGTAGCTGGGACTACAGTTGCATGCACAACCCCTGGCTAATTTTTCTATTTTTTGTAGAGATGGGGTCTCGCTCTTCCTCAGGCTGGTCTTGAACTCCTGAGCTCAAATGATCCTCCCGCCCCGGCTTCCCAAATTGCTAGGATTACAGGCATGAGCCACAGTGCCCGGCCAATAGACTTCAAAGAGGATCCTCTAACAGAACTGCATCCTCGTGGGTGCTCAGTAAGTGATTATATGAACTGAACTGGAATTGAATTTAGGCATTTGGTGGGTGCCAGACTTCGCAGACACTAACCTGGCTTCCTGGGAGGAGCAGAGCAGGGCGGGGGTGGCCTCACTTTGTAGGTGGGTGATATGTACGTCTCACCACTGACCTCCCTGGGGTGCCATGCAAGGGTGGGTACGTCTCTTCCTGGAAATTGTCTACACCTGAGTTTCCATGACTCCCTGTTCTCTTGGCTCCACTCCTGTCTTTGGAAGCCCCTTCTCAGCTTCTGCCCTTGTGCTTGTCCCCTTGTGGGTCGAGAGGTCTCCTCCACTCCTGGGGCCCTCATTGGTTACCTATTTGGGCACGAAGGCTGACTGGTGTCATTACCTGACTTCCGGTTCTGTCCCGTTGTTAGGAAATTGGGTTCTCTATTGCTTCCTTTGTTCCTTCTGAACACTGTAGACATATTCATCCTCCTAATTAACTACTTTGCGTCATGTAATTCACTGGCTCAAAAATATACAGTGGATCACCTGGTTAACGTCCAAAGCCCAAATTCCTTCACTTGTCCAGAATCCAGTATTTCCTGTGTATAAATACGCTCTAGCTAGACACGCTATTTTCAGACAGATTTTGGACATTCTGACTCCATGAAGTTTTTGGACTTTTTTCTTCTTTCATCTAATTCTACCCATTCCCCAACTTCAGAGACACTTCCCTGAACACCGGAAGCCACAGTAAAATTCTTATCTGAATGCTGTATCCCCGCGGTCAGATAGTTAGGGCTCAACTCAATAATATCGCCTTTTATTGGCATGCACCTTTGCATGTGTATTTCTTGTCTCTACAATTAAATTTCTCGAGGCCAGGCACTGTGGCATATTTTAAAGTTGCTGACCATTCAGCTTCATAGCAATCATGTTTAATATTTATTTCGAAACTAATGTTATCATTAAAATTGTCCTTTAAGATGGTTTTCTCCTTTTTGGGTTTTGTCTCTTGCTTTTCCAGATGTTGGGAGCGCTGCGCTGGAACAAGGATTTGAACATATGTAAAGTTGTGCATCCAGCAAGGCAGGGGTCCCACATAAGAAAATAAACAGATGCTCTCTCCTTGGCTGGAAGATTTCCCGGGCTCACCTTTGGAGAGGGGCGAGGTGGAAAAATGGCTACAAATGAGAGGATACAGGTTCTAGTTTAGTCCTTCCCCACTGCTGACTAGCTGTGTGACTCTGGGAAAACTGCTTGGCCTCTCTGAGACTTGCTTTCTCACCGGCAAGATCTATTCATTTATTCATTCAACAGATATTCATTGGGCTCCTACTGTAAGAATTTTGACTAGGGAATTCTCTGAATCTCTAAATGTTTTTTTCTTTGGTACTCATATAACATTTTTGTTCATACTGATTTATATCACTTTGTCCTAAAATTAGTTCTCTATCCATCTTTCTTCTCTGATAGTAAAGTCTTTGATGGAAGAGGCCACCTTCAAGTATCCGGATCTTTCTAGTACTTAGCAAAATGCCCTTGGACTATGTTTTTTTGAATGAATAATCATGCAGAAAGTGTTAGGGCCAGTGTTTTGCAGTGATTAAGTGTAGTCACAAAAGGACAATTATTAATATTTTGCTTTGAATCTCCTTATAGGAACCTGAGCCTTTGAGCTCTTACTTTTGGGATGTGAAACGGATAATATTTTGTGGAAATTTCCTGCTTTGGTAAATTGACCAATGACTTTAACCAAAATAAGTTCCAGCTAATTTTCTGACCCTTAAACTTTTACGTGAAATCACTGTATGAATTTTGTAGTTGGGCTTGTTTGATGTTGATTACTCCTTCCACAGATTTCACACCTATCCCTAGGATTCCCCTTAATCACATGCAGTTTGGGTGAAAATAGATTGAAATGGAGTCTACGTTTTTCAGCAGTGGGTCAGGAGGGGGAAGACTGCTCTAAAAGGGAAAAAGTTATATAAGCCAAAACTTCAATAAGTGGCGAGATTATCCTAAGATCTTCCTTGTATTGTAGACAAACTGATTTTAGCTTCCAATTGGGTCTTTAACTTCAAGAATGGTAGAGACTTACTTCCTAACACAGCTGGAATTTTCACGTCCTGTCTCCTCCCATTCTAATTTGTAACCCTTAATAACTGAGGAATGTGGCAGTTTATATTCATGAAATAAATATGGAGATTTTATTAGGCTAAAAGTTACTTCGTATTATTATACTTTGTTTAGTGTTCAGTTACAATGAGTGAATCAACAGAGTTCTCTTCTTTCTTCCTGGGAATAATCTCAAATTGGACTTCCACTGGATGTTCTGGAAAAGAAAATAAATATTTGGTTAGGGGTACATGTGTGTGTGTGTGTGTGTGTGTGTGTGTGTGTAAACAATAGGAATTATGAGTTATTTTGAGCACATATAGTATACCAGAATTCAGCATTTCCATGCTCTCAGGCAAAATCTTAAGTTTCAGAATGCTTGCAGTTTAACTTTTCACCACCATTTTTATGTGACACAGCTTCAGATTTGGACCTTTTCCTCCTTCTTTATGTAGCCACTCTTGTCAGTTCCGTATCGTGTGCAAGGCATGACAAGACAGTGTTCGTAGCCAGCTGTGACTGCTCTGAATTGCTGGGGGCAGCTAAGGGACTGTTTTCTAGCTAACGTTTTTTGCACAAGTACAGCAAGAGTCTCTTCCACGTGCCCAAAAGAAATGGAATATTGTATTTTGGGAGCATTAAGACACTATCGAATTCAGTCAGTTGAGAAGAGTCTGCTAAGTGGTGTGTGAGTCCTGCCCTTAGAAATTCTGAAACATCCTTAAGTCAGGGGTTTTTGGAAGTATGCGGAATTCACCAGGCCATCCTGAATCTGAGTGTTACTTTGCTTTTTCACTTGTATTCAGATTTTGACTAAAAGAACAGTAGATGGAAGTAACAGGGTAAAGAAATCAGGGGGAAAATATATTTACCTTTCACACGCATTTGAAAGAAAGGACAGAAGTCCGTTCTGTTCTGTGTATCTATTGCTTCTAGAGAATGTTCCTTTAGGTCTAAGCGATTAAGTCTCAGACGTTAGCAATAGTAGTTGGCTTAAATTTGAATCAGAGAAGCTGCTATCTTAATATTAAAATCCCTGCCCCACTAGGAAATTCTTCATGGAAAAATTTTAGGTGATTTTATCATCAGTAATGACATTTTCAATCTTTCATACCTCTGATTTCCGGAACACATAGGGGATCCTTCATTCTTCCCATCTGAGTTATATGCTAACTTGGCTTTTCAGTACGTGAACTCCTTGCGATAGCGCAGTGGGGCAAGTGGGCTCTTGGGTTAAAATCTTAGTCGTGGGCTCCTCCCTGCTTGCTCCCTGGCCTCCCTTGGCACCCTCTCTCCCCCACAGCCCAAACAGTGTCTTGAACTTCACTTACTAGTTTGACTTTCCCTGAACCAGAGCAATGAACTCATAGAATGATTTTAAGGTTGAGTAATTATGTCTCCAGGTGTTTGACATTTAAACCTTGAAGCTGAAACAGGAGTCTAGCCTTGCTGTATCCACTTATGATAAATGTCCTTGAAATATTCCACTCAAATACTCAGCTGTAGTCAGTTTGCACTTCGACTGTGGACATCATTAGAAAATGGAAAAAAGGAGTCTTGCTTCATTAATAATTGGGAAGGCAGCCAGTCACCAGAAGCAGAAAGGCTTTCTTTTGAGCTGGAATGGTCTGATTTTTCCCCATGCCATTTTCTCCAGGTCAGAGTGGAAACTGGGGAACCCAGTAGCTGTGACTTTCTTTGTTTAAGTTGTCCGTAATGTTGACTGATATTTGGCAACCGAGTGTTTTAAAACATTTATATACTGTCATAGTAAATAAGTTTCCAGGACTAAACCTGAGGCTTCTCCATAATCCAAAAGGGCGTATTAAATTTTCTGGAATCTTAGAATACAAGTGTCCATGCAAAGACCTAAGTAACTTTTGAGCAAGATTGAAATAATTATCATAGCAGTAACAAAGCTGTTGCTAAACAGTAGTCATTTCCTTTGCTTCTGAAGCCTCAAGGGAATGATACTATTTGCTCTACCTGGTGGGTTTCACTGTTTAATTTGATAATTGTTTGATTGGATACATTTTCCAATACACTGCAAACTTCCTTTCTTAGTGCTATAGTAATTCTCTTCTGAGGGAGAAACGTGTGTTGCCTCAAGGATGTCAAATACATTCTAGGTGAGTTTGATTCATATCCCGTATGAATCTCTAGATTTGTATGCGTCAAGGACGAGGCTTTTCGTGAGAGCGAACCATTTAGGTGACGTGACCTGCTGGCCAGTTACGTGGAGGGTGGGGACAAAATTGGAAGGAGTAACTGAAACTGCACCAAAAGAAACTTAGAAGAAAAGTACTAGGTTAGGTAAAGAGACGCCCACAGCATTCACATCAAGCCCGACATTTACTAGGGTTGGTAAGAGTCTCAGCGTCTGGATTGTTTTGCATCTGTGTACCCTTAGGGAATCTTTCTGATCCCATTGGTTTCACAGGTGAATTTGAGCTCACTGACTAAACGCTTAGGCTGCTTACCTGAGAGACGTCCCACTTTGAACCTTAAAGCACTTTCCAAAAATCTCTTCTTTGCCACTGCTTTGCCGTCACGCCCTAGGAATAGTGTGTGCACGTCAACACTGGCCCTCCCACGGCCCCCTACAGCTCACTGCAGTGCCTGTGGCACCCGGTGCTGACTTCTGTCTCTGCTCTGTGCCCACGGGCTCCTGCTGCTCCTCCCTGGGCACTGGTCCCCTCCACAATTGTCCCAGGCTGAGGCATAGTGATTGGCACCTGCTGGATGCCGAAGGTACATTTTTATTTGATTGTCACAACAATCCTGAGATAAATAGAGCAGAGATGAGGAAACCTGGACCCCAAGAGTGGAAGGGCGTGGCTCACTGCCTCCGTGGTGTGTGATGGACCCAGAATTTGAACCTGGGCCTTCTGATGTCCAATGCAAGGCTCACGTCATGCCACCACTGCTGATGAGGAATCACATTTACTATTAATCATTTAAATGGTTGGTTAAACAGAGATACAGCATGTTCCTGGAAAGCCCCCGAGTCTTATTTTGCTATTTTGCCACCTATCTGCAGTTGACCGTGGAGTGAAGTCCTATCATATCTGACCGAGGGCTTCCCAGGGACCACACTCCCGGTGAGTGGTCTCCATCCATGGGGTTGTTCATTCTCACGGCAATCCTAGGAGGTACCTATGATCATTATCCTCACATGACCGATGAGGAAACAGAGGCCCAGAGGGGTGAGATAACTTGTCCAAATTTCCTCCATTAGTAAGCAGCAGAGCTGAGATGCCATCCCAGGCCCTGTGCCTTGGAACCCAAGAGCTCATGCCATAGTGCTGACTTGTGTAGCATGATGTGTGATGCCTCGGGAAAACCATTCCTACCAGCAGAAAACACCCGAGGTTAAGGTTTCCTGCAGGAATCCTGCCCTGGTAAGAAGTTCTCTATCAGGATGTCCCTGTCGCCTCCTCAGAACGAATAACCAGCACCCACCACCATCACTGCACGGATTTATGCCCCAGCCTCTCCCCTCTAAGGAAGGCGCATGGTGGAGTTGACGTCTCTACGCTTCGAGAGTGAAATCAGATCCCTTCTGCTTTCTACACGCAGGTGAAAAAACACCACCTGCTTTTTTTCCTTTTCTTTCTTTTTAAACTTGATATGTCATGATTGCACATATTTTGGGATACATAGGATATGTTGACACCTGAAGACAATGTGTAATGATCAAAGCAGGGTAATTGGGATAGCCATCGCCTCAAACCTTTACCTTTTCTTTGTGTTGGGAACATTCCAAATCTTCTCTTCTAGCTCTTTTGAGATACACAATAAACCGTTGCTAACTGTAATTTCCCTACTGTGCTGCGGAACTCTAGAACTCATTCCTTCTTTCTGACCATCCTGTGATTTCTCTCTGAGGCCCTGTTTTCTGTGTCTTTGGTAAGTTCAGTCTTCTCCAAGCCCTCATTCATGTCTTTGTATTTCTCTTAAAATGTGGAGACAAAAATTGGACACAATGTCTTTGATGGTCAATCACCCTAAGCCAGTTTGAGCTCTGGGTCTATTCTTTTGCATTTGCATATCGTCCTCTACGGTTATCGCAACCCAGCTTCGTGCTAATGTTTTAGTAACAGCAGTGGCTCCTGTTCAGGTGTGAACACGGTCACTTCCTGGGTCTTGCCAGTCATAAAAGGGGCTTTCTTGAAGGCATTTTTTTTTTAACCTCAAAAATATGCTGACTTATGTTAAACCTTGGACTTCATTCTGTTTCTGTTGAGCCCCTTCTCTTTTCTTATAACATTTTAGATTTATTGATTCAGTATAGACCTCCTTACTTTGAGAGGGTTTTGACAGAAGATACAATCTCATATACACTTCATAAATTATATTATTTAGTGTAGAAACCTAAACGCAAATTGCCAAGACTGTACACTTCTTTGAGCTAGCTGACTCATTGGATTACCCACTTCCCATTGCACACACACAAGAACACACACATACACACTCCCTGCACACATGCCAACCCATACCCACATACCCCAACATACACCCATACCCCAATACACACACCCAACACACACACCAACATCCCCCAACAGCCACCAACATACCCCTCAACACACACATACCCCAACACACAAAAACATGAACACCAACACACACCACCCCAACACACACATAAATGCATTAGCACACACATGCCAACACACACATGCACACAACACCACACACCAACACACACACATACGCATGCACACACACAGCCAACACCCCCCCAACACCCCCAGCACATGCAGACCAACACACACTCCAAAACACACCCCTAATGTACAAACACACACCAGCACACACACATGCACTCACACCAACACACATATGCACACGCACACATCAGAACACCCCAAAGACACACATGCACCCCAAACATATGCACACACACATCAACATACACCTACACTCACCCCCCTACACACATCTCCAAATTTCACACACACAAATTTTTCCCCACAAAGTTCCCAGAGTAACTTACAGTAAAATCTATATGTAGCATTGCTTTCTGCTGTACTACCAAGGGAAGTGGTGAAAAGTTCAAGTATTTCAGACTCATAATTGTGTTGGAAAAATACTCAAAAAGACAGGGAATAGCTATATATTGGCAGAAAGATAAGCAGATCATTCAGAAAGCTGTTGTGGTGTGTTCCGCAGGGTTGAATTTTTTGTGCCAAAGATTTCCTATTCAAATTTAATAGTATTCAATGGCCTACACAGAAATATGTTTTTTATTATACAGCCATAATTTGACCATGAGTATAATATAATAATGTAATAGAACATTTCACTGTATGTTTAGAGACAGAATTTTATAGTTATTAAATTACAATCCCTGTATTCTCAAGGTACATAAATGAATTCATTACTCAGGACAGATTCAAGCATAGAATACTATTTGAATAATGTAAGCCCTTAAGAATATATTTAATTATTCCTAAAATAAATTTAACATTGATAGGGCTTGTTTTTATGATTCAAACTTTGGAAAGAGTGCAAGGAATATAAATGTAGAATTAAAATAAAATGAAATGTAAGGACATTTGGTTGTTGTTAATTGCTGTGTTCAAATAATTATTTTGCTAATAGGTGTGCTCGTGCACGTGTAGTGTGTGTATGTATGGTGTGTGTATGCGTGTGTGTGAGTATGCGTGCATGTTTGTAGGCATGGGTGCATGCATTGTACCTGTCTGTGCATGCGTGTGTGCATGCATGTGTGTGCTTGTGTCTGTGCCTGTGTGTGTGAGAGTTGTGAAGCCAGCAACAATGAGAGTTCAGGCATCCGCTCTGGCAACGGGCCCTGCCTCCTTGGATTTTGCAGTGTTTTGACACCGTCTGAAACAGAAGCTTTATTGCCTGAGGGCGCCCGATTGCACAGACCACATTTTTCTCTCTGGATTTCTCATGACATTGCTGGTGACACACAACATTAATGTCCAAACTCTGAAAAAGTATCCTTAATGAGATGAACATGCACACAGCTGTTTTCAGATACAGATGTTTTCTCATGGTGATCTTTGACTTCCAGCAAGACGTCCTGGAGGAACCACAGAGGTGAGGAGGAAATGAGAGCTAAGGGGACCGGCCGCTCCCCAGACAGCCCACCTGTGTCCCTGCCTAGCCAGTTGCATCTCATCTTCAGTTTGTCTCTTAGGCTTTGCTCATGCTTTTCTATTTTCTGTTCTTACCCTTTTACTTTTCCTAATTCCACCCACCCACTGCTCAAATTCAAGGGCTTCCATCATTGAATTTTTCTTTGGCACAAAAAATCCAACACTCAGAGAACACACCATACAGCTTTCTGAATTATCTGCTTATCTTTATGCCAATATGCAGCAATTCCCTGTCTTTTCCAGTATTTTCCCAGTTCAGGTATGAGTCTGGAATACTCGAACTTTTCACCGCTTCCCTTATTAAGTGACTGCCGTGGTTGCCTCAGCTCACGCTAACAATGGTTTCTCCATGTCCATCCTAATGCCAGGCACCACACTAAGCACTTTGCATGTATCATTTCATATGATCCACAATAACTTTGAAGTGGGTACCATTATTATCTCAATTCTACTGCTGTAGAAAATAAAGTTCAGGTTAAATATTTGCCCAAGACCACACAGGCAATGAGCAGGAGGATGGGGCTTCAAACCATGTCCTGTCTGCTGTCACTATGTCACTGTGTCAATTCTCTGCACAGTTGTGGCATCTACATTAGTGATACACACTTTAATTTTTAGTAATAGGCTATTTGCTGTCTGGATCTTGCTTTCTTTTTTTTCCCATGACAAGATCTCATTTGTCCAAAGAGTTGTGATTGTCCCATGTCCCTTGACTAGCGAGTTTTGTCCATCATTGGATTTACATCTACCACTTTGTTTATTCCCTGCTAGAAGCATTTTCTATGTTTCTTCCATCCCCTTCTTTCTTGCTGCCTTTTGTGTTGCCCCCAACTATTTCATTTCATCTTCAAATATAAGCAAATTGAAATGTATTTCTATTCTTTGTTGGTTTCCTTTGGAGATATACTTATTAAGTGTTAAAAAAGCAACAATTTTCATGCTCTTCTAGAAAAACACAAGGACTTATAGCCAAGCTCCTGTCACCCCTTCATGCCCATCTGGTATTGTTGCCCAGTCTTTTAGATTTATCTTTTATTTTGTAAACCTCACCAATTTGATGTTATCAATTTTTTATTTTCTTTTTAGAAACAGAGTCTCGCTCTGTCAGCCGGCTGGAGTGCAGTGGCACAATTACAGCTCACTGTAGCCTAGAACTCCTGGGCTCAAGGGATTCTCCTGCATCAGCTTCCCAAGTAGCTGGGACTACAGGTATGTGCCACCATGCCTGGCTAATTTTTCTTATTTTTTTTAGATACAGGGTGTCACTATATTGCCAGGCTGGTCTCAAACTCCTGGCCTCAATCCTCTGACATCAGCCTCTTGAGTCACTGGGATTCAATGTTGTTTCTTATTGTTTGTGTTTCTTACATGTAGTTTTAGCCACGTTTACCAATTTATTTGTTCACCATTTCTCATATTCCACACTTTCCTTCTGGAATCATTATTCTTCTTTCTAATGTTCTTCCATTAGAATTTTTTCAGATTTTTAAAAAAATCTGAAAATGTTTTCGTTATTATTTTCTTTCTTGAAAGAGAGTTTGGATCAATAATCATTTTATGTTGTCTGAAAATGTCTCAACTTTTTGAAGATATTCCACTCTTATTTGTATTCCATTATTGCTGCTGAGATGTCTGCAGTCTGTCTATTTGTTTTGTTTTTTCTCTCTTTCTTGGTGATCTAAGTTTTCTCTTTGGGTGCTCTAAGATCTTTTCTCCTTCTCTCTTAAAATTGTTGCTCAACTTCACTGTGAAGAATTATTGTTTTTGTGTGTGTGTGTTTACCTGTTTATTCTACTTTGTGTTTCCTCTGTGGATTCATGACTTTAATTGATTCTGGAAAAATTTCGGCTATGACCTCTTTAAATATTTTCTCTACACATTTACTCTGTCTTGCTAAGATTCCAATTAGATTCATGTTAGAGTTTCTCATTCTTTCCTCCATATCTCATAATTTCTACAATTCTTCTTCTTTTCCTCTGTGCTGTATTTGAGTAATTTATTCAGATTTATCTTCCAGCTTAGCTGAAGCATGGGCTTAATTTTCCAGGGTATTTTTTTTCAGTTCTACTTTCTTACTATCCTACTTATGATTTTCCTCTTACATTTTAACCTCTGAGCTTCCCTGGCATGTATGTATGTGTGAAGCTGAGAATGTTGAAATAAATGCAGCTGTTCTTACTTCAGTAATCAGGCATGTGAACATTGGCTCAGATTCTCATCCTATGTAACTCCATGGGAACTCTCCCAGGACACGATTCAGATGACTGACCTTAAACAACTACCTCTCTGTTCATCCATCAATCATTCACAAATCCATCTGTTTTCTGAGTGGGTTACTGCAATTGCACCAAAATACCTAGCGTCTACAGCCTCAGGGGAAATGCGTTGCAATTCTCATCAGTGGTAATTTAAGGAAATGTTAGTACAGAAAACAAGCATTTCATAAGAAATTGTAAGTACGACTGCCAGTAGCTACAACTACCTCAACAAAATCAGGGACAATGATTATGATGATTTGGATTGTACACATTGGAGCTAGTAGTTTATCCAACAAGGGAAATTTTCCTTGAGATGAAAAAAAGAGGCTCTGTATTTTCATCTGCTCATTTCTTAACCCTTAAAAGTACTTTTTGTAGTTTTTGCTTTGCCAAGCTTGCTGTGCTTGCCTCTGGTTGCTTAGTTGCTAAATTGTTTCCTTTGATCTTGAATCTGTGCATTTTCATTCAGCAAATGCCTTTGCTTGGAGGGGTGTGTGTGTGTGTGTGTGTGTGTGTGTGTGTGTGTGTGTGTGTGTATTTGGGTATTTGGGGTGGTGAAGACACAGGAAGAAAGGATAAAAGGGATGTGGCTGCTGTATTCATTTTCACTTTCATAATTATGCCATTTCTAATTAGGATTCCATTTTGAAAATAACGTATAGCCATAATGCCAATCACACGATCAACAAGGAACTGCCATTCCCACAGTCCCTCCTTCTATAATCCCCTTTGTTGGGGGAGACCATTCGCTTCCCTGGTTTTCATCACCACCTTCATGCTATTGATTTCCAAATATGCCTAACCTGGATGCTACAGTTCAAATTACTTCCTGGCCATCTCCATCTGGATTTCTTTAGTCACCTCAAGTTCTGCAAGTCCAAAATTGAAATTATTATCTTCTTTTTCAAATGAGTTTCTCTTCTTAACTTCTTCACTTCTCTTAGAGGTGCTATCATCCTTCTAGGTTCTCTCCTTAGAAGTTTTGCCGTCATTTGAAATTCTTATCTTCCCTCTGTCGCCTCGGCTAGGACAGATTTCTCTATCAAGCATTGTAAGCACAATGCCTAGGGACTATGATAGTTTTAGGGGCCCATGAAAACGTTTTAATGTCTTTTAAAATATGAAGAAAAAAATTTAGCTAAAAATTTTTTCTAATATATAATATTAATACATTCATCTTTATGCCAATGTATCGATAGTAATAAAATTTTTTCTTTTCTCTTCTTTCTTTCTTTCTATTTCTTCCTTCCTTCCTTCCTTCCTTCCTTCCTTCCTTCCTTCCTTCCTTCCTTCCTTCCTTCCTTCCTTCCTTCCTTTTCTTTCTTTCACCAACACCTTCATTTCGTCTGAATATTTTTCTTTCTTTCTTTATGTTTGTGAAGGAAGGGGCCCATGGAGGCAAAAGTGCCTAAGTCTCAGTCTTTGGGTCTTATTGGTTCTTCTGTTGCATCAATCCCTTTTCGCTTCATTTTTCTTCATTGTGATCAATGATTGATCCACCAACCGAGTCCCCCATTGCATCACTTCTGAATAATACTTCCTGAGTGCTACTGGAACCCTAGGATAATACAGGTGTTCCTTGACTTATGATGGGGTTACTTCCCGATAACTGCATCACAAGTAGAAAATATCATAGGTTGAAAATACGTTTAATACCCTGATAAACCCATTGTTTAAAGTCAAAAAATCATAAGTTAGGGACCATTTGTGTATGTGAGTATGTCAGACAGGTCCTCTATAAAAGCTAAGTGAATCAAATGTGCCTCACGGGCATAAGCAAGAGTAGAAAGAACATTGGACTTGACATCGAGAACACTAGCGGTTGTGTTCTTCATACACCTGAGTCTTGATTTTCTGACCTTTAAATTGGTTCAGTATTTGCTCTACCTTCCTTCCAGGATGGTTGTGGGGACAAGATGAAATAACTGAATCGAAGTAGTTGTGTGAACTTTTAAGTGTTACGCTGTAGTACGGAAGCTCTGCTTCCTTTGTGCTGACTGTTGGACCAAGAATGCACACAGATTCCTTATGACTCACTTGATTGAATGCAAGCCCTGGCTGGCTTTAAGCCTCCCTTTCGCTTAGCCCCACCTGCCTCTTCCACTCTATTCCTCACCAGACGCCCACGTGCTGATCTCTCCGTCCTCAGCGGTCCTCATGTCACGTCTCTGCTCCTGGCAACGCTGTCATTGAAATGCGTTGCATGGTCACCTCTCATTCTGGAGTGTATCTCTAACTCATTCCATGTGTATTTTCCGATTAGCTTCCATGCTCCTTAAGGACAGATTCTATTCTCTTTGTTTATCTCACAGAGTCTGGGGCAGCACCTTGCATCTTTTTTACATAATTACTTAATTCCTGTGCCTTTGTGTATGCTATTCCTCCAGCCACGATGTCCTCTCCTCCCCCACCACCTCTCCATAGCCCACTTCTCTCTCAGAGTCTCACTCAAGGCCTGAATTCTTCAAAAAGCTTCCCCACTACTGTGCCCCTGGGACCTCTTCCTTCGCTGAACTTCGGTTGCACTTCCTGAATCGTTTAGCACCTGGTCGCACAGCTTGGCCCTTTCTAGAAGTGAAAGAAGAGAATGTGCTTAGGTAAAAAGCATTGTCCATGTTGTGAAGGGCTTAGCAACATTTTGGAATTGGCGTATTTTGAGCTCAGTGTCTATTTTTGCCTGATTAAAAGTGACCACTTTTAAGATTATCTTCATTAAGAAATGCAATGGAGAGGGGATCTAGGTGACTGAAATGCAGATTAGAATAGTATTTGTGTTGTTGTTATTTAGAGAATAGCAGTTCAGGGTTTAAAAACTGCCAAGGAAATTAAAAATGTAGGCGTTTGAGGTCCCAGTCTGGCCTGAACTAAATTGACTACAACAATATTCTGCATAATCCATGCATGGTAACCTAACTCTGCTGCAGGAACTCTGAACTTGACACTTCCCTTCCCTGCCTAATTGTTATGATTAATTTTCACACTTGTAACGTAATACTTGGCTGTGTGCTGTAACAGAGGCCCAGAGGTCTCAAAGCAGTTCAGTTCTTGAATAACTAAAGAAATTCATGAGTGACCTGAAGGTGCTGAACGGCCCTTTTGAGCAGCAACTGGCTGTTTGGTTGAACGTGAGATATTTCTGGATTCTTGACCGTATGGGTCTGGTGTGTGAATTCTTTTCGTGGCATAAGGGAAATATCTAATGACAGCCCATTGCTTATTTTGGACCATTCTTGAGCCTGGTTTTAACATTAGGGGGAAAAACACACCACATCTGCTAAGTAAAGAGGTAGACACGGCATTTCATTGCAGACTGGGTCCAAATGCGGGTACACATGGTCCCACTGCTGGCTGATGGGTGAGCCACAAAGAAGGAGCTCCCCTTGTCCTTTGCTGTCATTGGGAAAGAACATCTTGAAGTGTCGGGCCAACTCAAAGATGTGTCTATGGGAGAAGCATGTGAAATAACTGGTGGTGAGAAAGCATCCTCTAATGTAACTAAAGGGTAATCAAAGAGAGCTCTGGGGAACAGAAGCATTTAGCAGGACAGTCTTCTTGAAAGAGTTGTCTTTGTTCCTCCCAATTTTCACCTTGATTCTCTCTTGAATACTTTCAAACCAGGCTTCGTCCCTGCTGCCTCATGGACCCAGTCATCTCAAAGTCATTCATGGGATCCATAAGGTGGTCTCCATTCGCCATTTGTCTGTCTTCACCTTGCCTGACTTACCAGGCATCAGTCCAGCTGACGGCTGTCTCTGCCACTGTCTGCATGGGGCTTCCAGGACACCCCCACCCTGGTTCTCCTCCCAGCCCTCCGGCTTCTCTCTCTTCACCTCCTTTGTTGGTTCTTTCTCCTCTCTTCAACCACTACACATTCAAATGGCCCCAGACACAGTCCTTGGATCTCTTCAAATAATTAAAAAAAAAGAAAAATTATTACCTACACTCATTTCCCAGAAGAATTAATCCAGTTGCATGACATTAAGTTCCACCTACATGCTGGGGAAGATGTAGATCCGGTCTGCATTCGAGTAGCTCCTGGGAGAGTCAAGGCGGGTTGTGGTCTCAAAGTCTGGA
>RJWJ010023134.1:0-26113 GCA_004363605.1 Indri indri
AAATCTACTCTCTTAGCAATTTTCAGGTAACATACATTGTTATTAACTATGGTTACCATGTTGTACAATAGATCTCTTGAACTTATTCTCTTTTTCTAACTCAAATTATGTTTCCTTTGACCGATATCTGCCCAATCCTCATCTTCCTCCTCCCACCAACCCTTGGTAACTACCGTTCTACTCTACAGTTCTATGAGTTTGACTTTTTTAGATTTGAAATATAAATGACATCATGTGGTATTTGCCTTTCTTTGCCTGGTTTATTTCACTTAATATAATGTCTTCCAGGTTAATCCATGTTGTCACAAATGACAGGGTTTGCTTCTTTTTTAAAGCTTAATAGTACTCATATTTTATTTTATATATATATATCACTTTTTATTAATCCAATTACTGATTGATCACTTAGATGGATTCCGTATCTCGACTATTGTGAATAATTTCGCAATGTACATGGGAGTGCAAATATCTCTTCAACCTACTGATTTCTTATCTTTTGGATATGTACTCTTTAGTGGGATCACTGGTAGTTCTATTTTTAATTTTTTGAGGAACCAACATACCATTTTCCATAACGGCTGTACCCATCCGCATTCCCAACAACAATGTAGTATATGAGGGTTCTCCTTTTTTCCACATCCTTGCCAAGACATAGCTTTTGTCATTTTGATAATAGCCATTTTAACAGGTATGAAGCGATATCTCATTCTGGTTTTTATTTCCATTTCTTTGATGTTTAGTGATACTGACCATTTTTTTCATATATCTGTTGACCATTTTTATCTCTTCTTTTGAAACGTCAAATCTTTTGTTTATTTATTTTTTTTAGTACTTTGAGTTGCTCTTTTACTTTGACCATTTATTACTCAGTATATCTATTTTCTTGCTATTGAGCTGAGTTCCTTATATATGTTGAATGTAAACCTCTTATTAGACGTATGGTTTGCAAATATTTTCTTCCATTCAGTAAGTTGCCTTTTCACTCTGTTGATTGTTTCCTTTGCTGTTTAGAAGCTTTTTAGCTTGGTTAATCCCATTTGTCTATTTTTGCCATTGTTGATTGTGCTTTCAGGGTCATGTCCTAAAAATTATGGCCCAGACCATAATTGGAGTGTGTCATGGAGCTTTTCTGCACATTTTCTTCTAGTAGTTTTACAGCTTCAGGTCTTACTTTAAGTCTTTAATCCATTTTGAATTGATTTTTGTATATGGTGTAAGATATGCATCTAATTTCATTTTTCTACTGTGAATATCTGGTTTTCTCAAAGCTATTCGAGAAACTATTGTTTTGCTACTGTGCGTTTTTAACAACTTTATCAAAAATAAGTTGAACATGATTAGGAATAAAGCATCTGGTTAGGTTTGGTATTAGATTACAAAGCGAGGTGAGTTTGAGGCAGTGTTGATTTTAGGTTGGGACAAGGGGATTTTTCTACTGTGTGCTTGTATAGATATCAAACCAATGTCAGAATTTGCTGATCACTTTCTATGTGCCAGGCAGTTTTAAGTGTTTAAAATGCATATTAAATCTTTAGATCTCCTAATGTCCCCATTAGTAAAGTAGTATGAATAATACAATTCCAGTGCCTGTGATCTTGTTTAACACAGTTTACGGTCATGGAAAATTTGATATCACTGAGAGTTTGGGTTTACAATTCTGTAGTATAACTATAAAATTGTAAAATATTGTGTTAAATTTATATACATCAAAAATATACATTCAGAAGGTATTCTACACACCCCAAATTCATTTCAAAAAATGTGTAATTAGATACCAACCCATCTCTCCTTTCACAAATGAGCTACCTGAGCAAGAGTTACCAAATACTCAGGAAAAAACAAAACACAATTATCAGCACGATAGTTCCTAAGAAAAAAAGGCAGAGTATGAACAACTTCCAAAACACTTTTGGAAAAAGTTTGTTGGGTTTTTTGTTAAGTTCAGTCTCATTTGTATAGTTTCCATTGAGTTTTAAAATGGCATACGTACAATAATACTTTAGGATTTTCTAGAAGATTTATATTCATGGTTTTATTTGTTTTATTTTTTGTCATTGCTGTTTTCAATGGAAAAAACTAGGGAGAGAAGAATTTTTCATTAAAATATCCATTAAAGAAGCATGAATAATTGTTCAGATCACAGTACTTCTAAGATAATTGTCTATATTTTATGTTAAATTAATTGTTAGGTTGGTGGCAATTCCACCCATGCCTACGGTCATAGCTACATGGCAAAGGGAGGCTGGAAGCTGTATTTCCTAGAATCATTTTCCCTGCATGGTTCATTACTATCATCTACCAATGAGATGGATTTATATGAGATTTGTATAATAGAAGAGAAATAAAGGAGTTATTCTCTGAAGCAGGCAGATCTGTAGGCAGATATGAGTTTAAAATCAGTTTCCAGGTGAACTTCTAGGAAATACACTAAATTGGTGCTGGAAACTTAGACCATCAGTGGGAATGTCAGATACATTCTGTGATTTGGAACAGCCTCCGGGTGAGTTTCTAAGACCACCCCAAAATGGCCTTCACTGCCCCAGCCCTTCTAAAGACCAAATAAAGATCTAATTCCCTATGATAAAAATCATTTACACTCTGAAAACATTGAGTGATGTACCCAGAATTTGTTTCTGGAAGATGTTCTAAGGAAATAGAACTTAAAGATGGGACTCTAGAATCGATCTAATTTGGTTACCTGAAAATACAATTATTGCATAATTGCCAGTGGAAAGTGGAACACCATTATTTCATAGGCTACTGTGGCAAAAACACTATTTGAATTATCGTTGGTGTCTGGTGAAAATCAAATGCATTGAAGGCAATTATTTGGAAGAAAATTTAATCTTATAATATATATTCTAGTAGAAATAGAGTCCAATAGTTGTGGAGTGGAGTAAGTTTTTCTGAATGCAGTGAATAAACTGCAGGAAGAAAATGACAAACTCAGTCCTTTCCATCCCCAGCTCAAAGCGATTAGAGAACCAGAGAGCTTCAGTGGCTGTGCTGCGAAAATCCCTTTTTTTTTTTTTTTCATTTTCTTGAGGCAGAGGTTTCTGAACAAAACAGAATATCTGTCCTGAAGAAGCCTAAATTATAAAGCAAGTTAAATTTGCTGCCTCTCTAAGACTCATGTAAAATTTGGAAAGAGAAATTGAAATTGAAACATTTTGGTAGATTCCAAGTTCTGAATACCCTGAATCCCCAAATCCCACTGAGCTTCTCTTGCCAGCAGAAATGGGAAATGGGGAGATGTTAGTCAAAAGGGTCAAGTTGCATTTATGGATCAGGAATAAATTCTGGAGATCTAATGCACATCACAGTGACTATATGCAATAATACTGTACAATAATGCAATGCCGCATACTTGAAATTTGCTGAGAAATAAGTATTACATGTTCTGACCACACACACACACACACACACACACACACACACACACACACACAAGATAACAATGTGAGGTGAAGGATACTTTAATTATCTTGATTATAATAATCATTTCACAATGTATATCAAACATCACCATATATGTATATATATATAATTTTTGTCAATTTTACCTCAATACAGAGGGAAAAGTAAAATAAAATACAAAATGTATAGAGTGAAAAAAATAAAGGAATATTTTACTCAAAAATAGAAGAGTTTAGCCCTCATAATATCCTGAAATAAAAATTAAAAGAAATAGTAGAGTTTAATATGTTTGGAAAACCCTAAAAAACCCTGCAAATATTACTTAAAATAAATAAAACAAGGCCCAAGTGAAGCCACTCCAAGCTGATGGATTAGAAGACCAGTACTACGAATATGCCAATGATATACATACTAAGTTATAGATTTAATGAAATCCTGATTTGCCTCTTAAATTAGAATATCTATTTCAAGAACGAAACTAAAAATTTGACTTTGTATGCATAATAGTGGAGATATACTAGTGCCATTTTTACTATCCTACAAGGTAGCACTTGATGGAAAGCTAATTTTCTCAGAAAAGTGCTATAATAGAGAATTACAGGGCACAGAATAAATGTCCATGGCTGTCTTCTTCCTATATTTATGGACTTATCACTGCCTGACATTTTATGATGCAATTATCCTATTAAATTTACTTTTTCTGCAGAAGACTGTACTATTCCATTGTCCTTAAACATGCTATCACCCTTCCCCTGATGTTTATAATTTCTCCAACTCCCTGCAGAGTGGATTAAGGTTACAGGACAGCTGTCAGACATCTAAGATGTCAATGTGTCTTGTCATAATATTACGATTGTAACCGGTCTATAGTGGAGAGAATATCGTATTCATCGGGATGTCTGTCATTTCTTCCATCTAACTGTATTTTCATATCCATCAACCATCCCCTCTCTATCGCCCCCCCCCCTTCCCAGCCTCTGGTCACCGCCGTTCCGTTCACTGACTCCATGAGGTCAAGTTTTTAGCTTCCACAAATGAGGGAACAGGATGATCTTCTTTGTTTTCTGACTTGTATGAATTTGAAAACAAACCTGGAGGGAAAGAGACCTGCTGGCTCTCTGTCAGCCAGCTCTCTGGGCTCAGACGCAGAGTGTTTCCCGAGCGGAGGGGAAATGGACACTGGCCCCGCGAGCGACGCTGAGCCCAGGGCGGAGATGTGGCGTCCAGCCGGAGACCAGCGCTGAGCGGGGCCGCCGCTGTGCAGGACCCACGCGTGGCCCGAGGGGGCGATGCTTACAGCGTTGGCTTGAAATTATTCTCTGACTGGATTTTTGTTTGCTTTTTAAATTAAATTTTTTGTGTTATTCTATTTTTGTATTTATAATTGATATATCACAATTGTACATATTTTTGTGGTGCATGTGATAGTTTGACATCTGTATGCAGCGTGTAAGGATCGAGTCAGGGTAACTGGGATGTCCATCACCTCACTTTTCTTTGCATTGGGACCGTTATAATTCTTTTCTTCTAGCTATTCTGAAATACACAATAAATTAATTGTTAACTATACGTATAATTAGGTATAGGTTAACTATAGGTATAATTGTTAACTATAATGTCCCTGCAGTTCTATTGATTACTAGAACTTATTCTCTCTGTCCAAATGTGTTTTTATACCCGTAACCAGCTTCTCTTTGGGCAGATGGCCTAACGCTGTCTGAACGGCACACCCGGGACTCAGTGCTTGCTTGCTTCACTCACAGACATGCTGCTTCCTTTCGACTGTGTCGGGTCACAGCACCTGCAACTGAAGGTGATTTTTGAGAATAAATACTTAATACAGGCAAATAACTCACGATCGTGCCTGACATGAAACAAGACCTCCATAAATATTATTTTTAGTGATGACTAGTATTGTTGTTATTGCTGATACTATTTTTTAATTTCCCTTCTTTGTAAACTAAGAGGGGTTCGTAGAACTAGGTCCCAATGGTTAGTAGATAACTATTGAAAGGGTTTGTGTCCACACTGGAGCAAAGCAGTGAATGACATGCCTGCATTCCTGAACCCGTCTTAGTTTACGTAAAAGACAATAAGAATATAACAACAGCAATTAACAATATTAGTCATCATTAAAAGTAATATTTATTGAAGACATTTTGTGTCAGACAGTATTGTGAGTTATTTGCTTGTATTAAGTATTTACTTCTCAAAAATCACCATCAGTTGTAGCTGCTGTCATCAGACACCATAGAAAGGAAGGAGAAAATCTTAGTAAAGAAAGGAAATGATCAGCTCCTGTTTCTTCCATTAAGACAGAGTTAAGCCACCCTACCCAGCCTCCTCCACGACTGCTCTCAGCTTTCACCCCTTGCTCAATGGATGAGGAGCTCCCTCCCTTTTTATATCACAGGCACCGTTCAAATTAATTTTCTCATAAGGATCCTGAAGAGTGTACTTTTGTTGGTATATAATAACCCTGATATGCGTACTCACACAATGTCAAGTGACAATGACAAAGAAAATTGATAAGCACTACTAAAAGGAATTAAACTTAAATTCAGACCCAGATGTGAAACTAAAGAAACTGTATTGTTAGGGCATCTCATGTGCTCAGGCTCCTTGCAAGGCCATGTCTTGATTTTGCATTTTTTATTTCTTATTTACTCATTCTTTCCTTTTCTTTTTTGGTTTGTTTGTTTGTTTTTGGAGACAGTCTCGCTAGAGTGCAGTGGTGTCAGCCTAGCTCACAGCAACAGCAACCTCAAACTCCTAGGCTCAAGTTATCCTCCTGAGTAGCTGGGACTACAGGTGTGCACCCCCACACCTGGTTAATTGTTTCTATTTTTAGTAGAGACAGGGTCTAGCTCTTGCTCAGGCTGGTCTCCAACTCCTGACCTCAAGCAGTCCCACCTCGGCCTCCCAGAGTGCTAGGATGACAGGTGGAAGCCACCGTACCCAACCTCTTATTTCCTTTTTCATAAGGAGAACACCCAACATGGTACATGTTTCAAACTTCTAACAAGTTAGATTTGTCCCATCACATTCCAGAAATATCTCATCAGTGATTTCCTTCCAAAATGCACAGTGATATTTCAACACTGGAGTTATCTTCTGTGCAAATTGTTTTAAGTGGTGTACAGAAAAGTGAATCAGACTATTACAAACTAAAAAAAATAACAAATATAGTGACAGAAAATAAGGATAAGATAATATGTGAACATTTATACCCCAGTTAAGTACAGGGTAAGCCTGTGTAGCTTTCCTCTGAATTCTAATTTATATCGCCTTGCCTCCTAAATTATTGCACTTTTTTTTCTTTTATATCTGAGCAAAGGGAGTTGCATTGTGTCATGCATGGAGTTTTGTACAGAGATTGGTCAAAATTCAACCCGACCTTAACTTTCCCAGATTAAATATATCCCACTTCAGTAGGACAAGATTAAGTGAGTACATACCATTATCTAATTTCCTCTGTATGTGCTCGAGCAAAATTAACTCTTAATGGTTATGGCAGTTATAACTGTACCTGTGGACTTTCAGAGATCTGAGTCCTCAACTTCCGTGACCATAACAGCCATTTTAAGATTTTCTTTTGAAAAAAAATTATAATGTGTAATACAGACCATCACCTACATTATGAAATTTTTTGGAATATAATATTTATGCTGCTTACTAAATATTATATATCATTGGTTAATTATGTAGATTTTCATCTATATGTATATCTTAACTGTGTATAGAATAAGAAATATATTTTAAAAACTTATCAGTTGACTTGATTAATTCACATTGTATGCCTGTATATATCACGTGTACTCTATAAAGGTATACAGCTATTATGTACCCAGAATAAATTAAAATTTAAAAAGAATTTAGTTGAAAATTATTTGATTGTTTTTTATTTGAACAGATATATTTTCAACATTCATCCAAGTCATTGGATTCATTCATTCTTTCATTCATTCATCATAAGTCAATTTTATCTTCACTTTTGGAATGAAGACATCAGATCTAATGAAGCATCACTTGCTATGTATACTGTGTGTTTAATTACTGACTAGATAACAAGTTTTCCCAGATGGTCTCTTAGATAAAGCATACGAGCTTCAACCTTGGTTAGGCAGCGAGCTCATTTAATTTGAGAGGTTAAATGGCTTATATAGGATGAGGAGATGATGGCTTTTTGGTTAAATTCTGCTTTCCACTGACTTTTTTTATGGTAAAGGATTGAAGGCTTACTTTATGAGGCAAAAATCAACAGTCTTCCAAATTCATAGTGTGTAATAGCTACTAGATTGTGCTTCAAATTAGAAATCTCAAAAGTTTAGGATTTCTTTTTCAGAAGAGTCACATTACATAGCTTGATTACTTGGAATATATGCCATTCAGTTTTCAAAGCTTTTTGATATATATGATCAACAGATGTAATTTATTGAAATCGATTAAAGAGGATTTATATATACAACAAAATTGAACTAATTTTTAAACTAATTATTTCATAAAATGAAAGGCAACCTATATGTATATATGTGTCTGGCTGAGGAAGACCTGCTTTCAAGCCTGTACGTTATTCTTCAGTCGCAAAGACAGGGCGTGGTGGGGGCGAAGACGACCATTCACTGCAGCCGTCACTCAGCTCGTACCAAATAGCTGCTCAGCATTTGAAGTTTTTGAAGTAAATCGGAACAATTGCAGCCCCTCAACAAATTCATTATAACTTGCGTGAAGGAAAATTTTGAAACTATTCTCAGACACACTCCTTAAAGGTATGTATTTTATGTGAATAATTATGCAGAGTGAATTCTACGCTTTTTCTCCTATGCTCTTATTTTTGATTGGGGATACTACGGGCTATATAGATTACGCAGGTGTTACTGAAGTTATATTTGCAAAAAGAACATCAAGGTATGTATTTGAGATTTGTTTGGTCTTGTATTGGATTCAAATCATCGCAGGGTTGCAGGACAGAGAGGCTGGGGCAGGTTGGTGTGGTGACGTAGGGTCGGTGCTTGTGAGCCCCGCGCATCCTCTACCTGACAGGGTAACCCTGAAGGGTCGTTGCCTTCTTACTGTGGTAGGAAACATGGGTCCTTCTTCCTCACTTTAACCTCTAAATTTAACATCATACTTAGCATGTAATCACCTTTAACAATATTTTAGATTGATGGGAGTTTGAAAATAGGTAAAATATTCCAAAAACCCAAATACACGGTGACTTCTTTTTCAGTTTTATCAAAATACACTGTTTGTAAGTTGCATGGTCCCCCTAGCAGTGAAAATTGTTATAACGCTTCCAATTTTAGAAGTTTACTTTATTATTGCCTGGAGAATATTAACGAGATCCAAATTTCCAACCGGTTGCCTCCAGGTCTATGCACTTCTCTAGTTCTCACCTCCTGTAATAAGTTACCTAACTTCTTGAAATCATTTCATGAGAAGGATTTTCAATAAAGGCAGAATTCAAACTTCAAGGTAGCTGTGGAGGTCAATGATGTGAAAATATGTGTATATGATCGTGAGAATCATAAAGGGCTACATTATGGTGAATAAATATGAATTTAATTGCTTATTTGATCAAGTTTTTCAAGAGAAAATGTGTGGCTTTTGGGACGTGGGTCTAATAATAGTAAACAAGTTCTCAACTCTATCGTGGTAAGCAGAAGTGTTAATATTGATTCTTCTGTCCCTGCCAAAGGACTGGGATTGGTTTAAGACACACTTTAAATGGACATCATCTTAAGTTGCTTACCTCACACTGACGGTCCAAGCCATTTCCTCCTGGAGCTGACTGCACTATAATCACATGCTTTTGCGACCGGAAAGGGCGATATTCTTAAAGTATAATGTTAGATATAGTATTATAAAATATATGATCTACATATATTTTATGTATATCATATAAAATATACACTTCTTAATATATTTCTTATCCATTAATTCAAATCTTTCCTTGTAATATCATCTAAACAATTGTAATTTTTGATGCGGGGTGAGGAGGTTGGGAAGTGGGAAGAGGTTGGGAAATTTCTTGTAGGAGTGCTTTACAGAACCTGAGGTTATCTTTTAGGAACGTCCGTGCTTACCATACCATGTTTCCCTCACATATCAGGTGAAATATCTGTATTTATAAAACACTGTATATGCTATAACCCAAAATTAAGTGCTTTGACATTATAAAGAGTATTTTATGTGTTAACATCTACCAGCAAATGATGTTTTGTAATCAAAGGTGGGACAAACCCCAATTCAACAACTTGTAAGAAAGGCTGAAGAATTCTGTCCTTATTGGGGTCAAATGAAGAGAATGACAAATATATTTATTAAAATCTCTTAGAATTTTTAAGTATGTTTAATGTTTACAAGAATTGGTGAGGAGTTGAATGTGATTAATACTTCTAACTATTAAAAAATCAGAGTGTAGGAAAAGTAGCCTCTTAACACGCACTCTCAGCAAGTTGCCTTGTGGAAAGACGCTGAATCAGCCTAACACACCCAGGGGCTACTCTCAGGAAGGTAGGGCAATTGGATGATTTGATTACAATCCAAATTAGAAAGAGACTAACAGTAGCTTACAGTCTAGCATTTTGCTTGGCTGAGGTAAGTGGCATGGAGGCATGGTTTTTTTTGTTTGTTTCTTTGTTTGTTTTCCACAAGGTTAGTGACCCCTCAGTGTGCTTGAAGGACAAGTAAGTTATGCAACATCCAAATGCCAGTGTACTTGTATTTTGGATTTTTTAATATTTCCAATCATGTAACATTTTCAAGTGAATTATGACCAATAGTCATTATCATTGTGTGTATGTGTGTGTGTTACTTTGTGTTTAAATCTGGAGTTGTCTAGTTTTCATATGTTCGATGTGTTTGTACCAAAGGTGCATTTTAGGTTGAGAAGTATTTGCTAAAGAAAAATTGCCAATTATCCAACTCTTAGTCCAAAAGTTATGAAAATAATAAAATTCATAAGTAATTAATAATTTTAAAAATATCTACCAAATGTTACCAAAGATATGTTGGTGCACATTTGACTACATACTAGACACATTATTTTTCTTGATAATTTGGTAAGGTTGTTTCTTTTAAATAACATTGATATAGTTTTGCAGAGATAATTGCTCTATTTTAAATCTTCTATTTTCTTTTTATGCAACACCTATTTATATTTTTCCCCAATTTTCCAGTCAGGTCTTTTATTTTCCTATGTGGTGAAATGTTTACATTTCAGATAGCAAATGGGGCTGGGCGCGGTGGCTCACGCCTGTAATTCTAGCACTCTGAAAGGCCGAGACGGGCAGATCGTCTGAACTCAGGAGTTTGAGACCAGCCTGAGCAAGAGTGAGACCCCGTCTCTACTAAAGACAGAAAGAAATTAGCTGGACAACTAAAAATATATAGAGAAAATTAGCCGGGCTTGGTGGTACATGCCTATAGTCCCAGCTACTCGGTAGGATAAGGTAGGAGGATTGCTTGAGCCCAGGAGTTTGAGGTTGCTGTGAGCTAGGCTGAGGCCACAGCACTGCAGCCTGGGCAACAGAGTGAGACTCTGTCTCACACACACACAAAAAAAAATAGCAAATGATTTCTGAATTCCTCTAAAAATGTCCTCAGGGTTCTTGTTAAAACTTACTTTTTTCCGCATGTAATTGTTTGCTGAGTAAGCACTAACAACTTAGACAAAGAATCTCCATATAATGAAACGATCATTCTAATCATTCAAAAACTATTGCCTGTTTCCCTATTTTCAATTGTTAAAGCAGTATTCCCTACCCTGTATGAAGAGGTGATGATATATCTCATGTAAGATAGATGACGTATTTTATATAGTAATTAATAGTAATTTAGTAATATATAGTAATTTCTATTATGGCTATGATATTAATTTATGGCAATTTGGCAATCTATAGTAATTTCTATTATGGCTATGATATGCTATCCTGTGTCACTGTCTTGTTCAATTATGCCTGTATTTGATTCACGTACTTCCGTAAAATGCTGTATGTTCTATTTCCTCCCTCTTTCCCTTTCCTACAGCTTTGATTCTTACTTTTAGCCAGATCATTTTTTCTACATTTTTATGAAACTATTTATGTCAGGGCCTAAAATATAAAATCTTAATATTTGGGTGAAATTTTTATGAATTGGTTTGCTAAGCACTACCACCTCATCATATATTTCTATGTACCCAGTGACATGATATATTCGGTATCATATATATTTATAAAACATAAGCTTTTTGTCATACTCATATTAAAATATCAGATAAATATCATTTAGTATTTGTGATTACTAATGTGAAAATATTTTAAAGTATTACAAAAATAAACATAGTATAATATACTCAAATACTTGTTTTGTGTAATTATACCTTATGGAATCAAATTATATATAATACATTTAGTAGGTTATTTTTTATTTTTAAATTTTTGGGAAGTAGTAATGGTTTTCAGTTTCAATGCAATAATGAATATATTGATTTCCAGAGACTATCACTTTGCCGTGCCCATAGTTGAGGCCCTCACATTTGCGGAGCATTTAATATTGTCTCTGATAATTTTAGTGAATATTTTCAGAACGTGGGGCCTACAGTGACCAACACCTTATTTGCACTCTAAATATATAGAAGCCAGGCTCTGTGTCCAAAAAAAGAAGTAAAAATTTTAATTCCATAGCTTTGAATGAACGCTTCTTTACATGCTGTTTCACTCAAAGAATAATAAGAATATATTTTAATGATTTATTCTCTAAGTCTTCCTAATATTTGGCATCCCTTCTTTCCCAAATCTATAAAATTCCAATGAAATTGACAGAAAGAAAAATGCTAATGAATTCATGAGAGCTATAATAGAACTTCCATATAAATGTTACTACAGCTTTTATTCACATTTATAAACAATATAATGCAAAATGGAAAAATGACTGATGGGCACAAAGAGAATTCAAAGACAGGCTACAGACAGGAAAATATACGTGCAAATTTCATCTCTGATAAAAAGATGGAGAAATGAAGTGAATTACATACTTCACAACTACATGCTACTCAACTAACTCTGCCAGGCTCCACTTTCCACTTACATGGAAGAACTGAATGAGAGAATGATTTCATGGTGGTAAGCACAGCTCCAGTTCATCGTCTTCAAGATGGGTACAATAGGAGAAAGTAAATTGTGCAGAAAAATCATCTGAATGCTTTTTAAAATCTTATATTTTTCTTCTGAAATCTGTAAAAATCATTATTTTCATATCATCACTTGTAAAATGGTGATTTTTTAGTAGACACAGGTTCAATGTTTTGAATAGGAGCGAGAGATATATTCACTTAACGTGATTCCAGAAAACTCTATTTTATTTATTAACTGTCATTGTGCTTTCTCTTAAAGGGAAGTCAACACTATCATAATATTTATTAAATATTATCTGTTTTGATATTTTGATTTAAGCCATGAACATGGGAAATCAAAGTTTTGGGACAGATTTTATACTTCTTGGGCTTTTCCAATATGGCCAAATGAACACTTTGCTCTTTGTTGCCATCACCATCATCTTTTCAGTGGCTCTGATGGGGAACATCATACTGATCCACCTCATCCGACTGGACACCAGACTCCACACCCCAATGTACTGGCTCCTCAGCCAGCTCTCCACCATTGACATGATGTACGTCTCCACCACCGTGCCCAAGATGGCAATGGACTTTTTCTCACAAAGTAAGACCATTACCGTTTTGGGCTGTGAGATTCAAGCATGTATGTTCTTGGTCCTCGGTGGGACTGAAGCCCTTCTTCTAGGTTTCATGTCTTATGATCGATACGTAGCCATCTGCCATCCTTTACATTATCCTACACGTATGAGCAAGAAGACATGTTGCTCCATGGTTTCATGTGCATGGGCCAGTAGCTCTATCAACTCTTTAGTGCATACACTCTATGTATTTCAGCTTCCATTCTGTAGGTCTCGACTCATTAACCACTTTTTCTGTGACGTTCCATCTCTACTGCCATTGGTGTGTCAGGACACCTCTCGGTATGAGCATACTATCCTGTTGAGTGTACTTATTATTCTGCTCCTACCATTCATGGCCATCCTAGCTTCCTATGCTCGTGTGCTTACTGTTGTACTCCGGATGAGTGCAGGTAAAGGACAGAAAAAAGCTATTTCCACTTGCTCCTCCCACCTGATTGTGGCAAGCCTATTCTACATGACTGGTCTGTTTACCTATACAAGGCCACACTCCTTGCATTCCCCTTCACAGGATAGGGTGGTGGCAGTATTTTATGCCATTATCACCCCTCTTCTGAACCCATTTATCTATAGCCTGCGGAATAAGGATGTCGTGGGAGCTGCAAGGAGACTGTTGAGATAACGGATATTGTGCAGGTAGTATGCCTTTAGGAACCCCTTACCGACTGAGGATTAACAACTACAAAGCTGTGCCTGAATTCTGTCTGGATGATGTAAGAATGGGTTTTCTGTACAGCAGCCAGAGAAAACAGTGTGCTTATCAAACTTGTTTAACTTCCAAAGGAATAGAATCCAGTTTTCTCAACTCAATATTTTCATAGCATTAACATTTTATTACCCTGTTAAATACCCTGAAATTCAATATGTAGGAAATAAAATCTACCCAAACATTTAATATCAAAATAGTCTGTACAGCAACCAAAGCTAATATAGAGAAAAGTGCATAATGCAGTCATTTACTCGACAAATAGTTTGATGTTCACCTGCGTGTGTGAGACTGTCAGGCACTGCTCATGTGGGGTGAACAGAAACCAAAATGACAGAAATCTCTGTGGATCAGCACCCTCAATTGCATCTGCACCCATAAATTCTCTCTGCCATACTACCTCACATATTGACAGGTTCCAGGCATTAGGACTTGGACATCCTTTGGGGGCCATTTTTCTCCTTACCTGTTTAATGATTTGTGACATGGTATATGTGTAACAGAAACACCAAGGCCAACTCCTAGAAGCACCACGGCCTGATTATACCTGGCCACCTCTCAATGGCAGAGGCTGCTTTTCTCAGGGGAGGAATATTCAGTTTCTTTACCTAGATTGCACCCGTTGTGAGTGGGATTCTTTTGAGTTAATTTATCTTACTGTGATGTTCTCATTTTATTATATTCACTTAAATACTTTAATCAAACTTAAAATGGAAATGCTTCAATATATACACAGTTTGAAAGGAAAAAGACCTAGTGTCTGACAGATTTGTAGGGTTTCTGTGGTTTACAATTATCTTGTGTCCCTCTAAGGTAGCTAGAACTGAATGATTCATGTTTCTATTAATAGCATTTAAAAAAGACACATACATAAGGTGATGGATATCCCAAGGACACAGAATTGATCCTTACAGATTATTTGAATCTATTAAATTATCATGTGCTCCTCAAAATTACACACATCTGGTATGCATCATCAATAATAAATCATTAAAATATTTCAATAAAAATTTAAAGATACTTCAAAGATTTAAACAGTAAAAGATTATAGTGATTTCAGTGAATTACAGTGTGCTGTTGTGTCACATTAGCAGGGATTGCTTCTAAAGTATGTTTTTGAACATTCACCAGGCTGGTAAAGTCATATCATCATAAACACTCTTCATAAACCAAGCACTAAGCAAAGCTCAAAAAACATATTTACTAATTAACTCTCTGACGCGCGCGCGCGCACACACACACACACACACACACACACAAACACACAAAGAATTCTCCGAGTAGTCTGAGCAAGTCACATTGTTGTCCTCATGATATAGATTGGGACCAAGGCTCATAGTGGTTAAGAGGCTCTCCAAGGACATCCCACTAATAAACACACAAATCATGGCTCACATGAACTGACTCTCAGAGCCCCCAATATTAATGACTCTTTTACCTTTTAGCAATTTTGTACTCTGTAAAAAAAATCACTTGTAGTCCAAATTAACTCTACTGGCTAATACATTTTTCAGTGTTTTCTTCTTTTGTGAAAGCAACGCTACTATTATGAGAATCCACACCCTCAGGAAGAGTAAATGGCACGATATCACAGCAAACTTGCTGTAGGGAAGGAATGCAGGTAATGGTGAATGGCTGGGACATTATAGTGCTTACACAGTGTACCTCATCTGGGTCCTACAAGAGCTGAAGTTCTTAACTCTGACCAGACTGACCAGGGAACCCAAAAAAGGGCTGTTGACAGTGAATCTGAAGAAAGGGAGAGACCGGCTATGTCAGGTGTTGTGCGCTGATCTAGTCCGACAGAGAAAGGGAAAGACCCGGGATGATGTGATCCGTTATCGGAGTGTAAGTTTTGTAGATATTAGTAGGAGAAAGCAGCCTTGACAACCGAAAACTTATTGATGGTGGGGAGAAGGAAGGTGAAATCTGGGGGAAGATGGATCACAGACCAAGTAATAACCTCAGAGTTCAGAAGATGTGTGTGAGCAAACAATGTGTTTGCATGAACATATGTATTTCTCTTCTTTAGAGTTCTGGAAAGGTCAGGAATCATATATTATCTGCAAAATAAATCCTTGTAGGGCTAGTTTCTCATGTCTAGAGAAATATATCTCTGAAGGAGTGGAGATTTCCAGCAGATTCAGAATTGTGATCAACACAGAGAAATCTTTTAATATCAGTTTACATTTCAGACACTTTTAAGTAACATTTAAATACATTTTTCTTCTTTTTTTTTCTCATTTTTTTTCTTCTGGTTTTATCGAGGGTTTGTTTTATGCCAGAGAACATTGTGAGTTATTTGCCTGTATTAAGTGTTTACTTCTCCAAAGCCACCTGCAGTGGTAGGTGCTATGACCAGGTGGAATGCAAGGGAGGGAAGAAATCTCTAAGTAAAGCAAGTGAAGGATCACTGCCTGGTTCTTCTGTCCAGACATAGGAAAGCCATCCTGCCCAAGACCCCTCCACCCCACACTCCACCTTTCCTCCCTCGAGCAACATATAAGGAGGTACCTGCCTTTTTATATCACAGGCACCATTCAAGTTCATTTTCTCATAACCATCCCAAATGGTGTATATTTTTTAGTACATAATAGCCTTCATATATTTTTCTCACACAGTGTCATGTGAAAATAATAAAAATTGATAAGGACTACTAAAATGTATTATTAGACCCAAATTCAGAGCCAGATGTGAAGCTAAAGGAACTAAATCTTCAGGGCCGCTCACTTGCTCAGGCCCTTTCCAAAGCCGTATCTTGATTTTGCATTTGCATCTTTCATTCTTTTTCTTAAGAACACCCATCATGGTACGTTTCAGGCTTCTAAGAACTTAAGTTTGTCCCTTCACATTCTAGATATATCTCCATCAGTAATTTCCTTCCAAAACTGACATTCAATGTCTGATCCCTGGAGTTTTCTTTCTCTAGAAATCGTTATATAAAGTGTTGTGCAGAGAAGTGAGTTAATCTATTCCAACTAAAGAATAGCAAATACTATAGTGATGGAAAATAAAGATAAGATGTATGTAAGCATTTAACAGACATTTGTAACTCATTTAGATGCAGGATAAAGCTGTGTAGCTTTTCTATGAATTCTAACTTACACCAGTTTGCTTCCTAAGTTATCTCACTTTTTTTGCTTTTCTACCTGAGCAAAGAGTTTGCCTTATGTCGTCCATGAAATTTTGTAGGGAGATGGGTTAAAATTCAACCTTACTGTAATTTTCCAAGGTCAAATAAATCCTGTTGCAATAGCACAAGATTAAGTGAGCACATGTCATTATCTAACTTCCATATGAGCTTGGGCACAATTAATGGTTAGTGGTTATAACACTTTACAGCTGTGCCTATGGACTTTCCCAGATCTGAGTCCTCAACTTCCCCGACCTAAAAAATTTTGTAAGATTTGTTTTGGAAAAAAGTATTGTAATATATAATACAGACCATCTCCTAGGTTATGTAATTTTTTGGAATATAATATTTACATTGTTCAATAAATATTACATATTAATTGGTTAATTACATGGATTCCCATTTATATGTGTATCTTAAATGTAAATAGAATAAGAAATACTCTTTAAAAAATTAGTGGAAATTATTTGGTTGTTATCATTTCAACAAATATACTTTGAACATTCATTCTCAATTTTTTCTTCGTATTTGGAGTGAAGAAATCAGTTCTAATAAAGTGTCATTTGCTATGTATATGATGTGTTTAATTGTGGACTGGAGACCAAGTTTTCCCAGATCTCTTAGATAAAGAATATGAAGTTCAACTTTGATTCAGCAGTCAGCCCATTGAATTTGAGGCATTAAAAGCCTACATAGGATGGGGAAATATGACTTTTTGTTTAAATTCTGCTTTGCACTGAATTTTTTATGATAAAGGGTTGAAGGCTTGTTTTATGAGGCAAAAATCAACAATCTTCCAGATTCATAGTGTGATTATAGTAACTAAAATGTGCTTCAAATTAGAGATCTTAAAAGTTTAGAATTTCTTTTTCGGAAGTGTCACATTAAATAGCTCGATTACTTAGAACATACGCCATGCTGCTTTCATAAGTTTTTGATATATATGATAAATAAAATGCTTTTACTTAAAAATCAATTGAAGAAGAAATTGCTGTGATTTTCTAATTACTACCTCCAAATGGGGTGACAGAGAATCCTTTTTATATTTAATTTTGCAGATCCATCTCCCATGACATTTTAAAAAATTTTATTTCTGATAAAAAATTTCCAGATGAGTGAGATATATCTCCAAAAAGAGTTTATAAATACCACAACTGAAATAATTTTAAGTTAATTACTTTTAAAAATAAAAGACAATCTATACGTGTGTTTAACTAGAGGGAAAGATATGCTAGCAAGGCCGTATTGCATGCATCGGTTTCAAAGATGGCCTGCTGGAAACAAGAAGGCTCAATCATGGTAACAAGCTCAGGCTATCAAATAGTTGTTTAGTCAAATAATTCCTGAAGTAAATCAGAACATTGTGTAGTCCTTTGACAGATTTATAACTCAAGTGAAAATAATTTGAAACTAGTCTCAGACATACTATTTAAAGGTATGTAGTTTAGCTGAAAAATTATGCAGAGTGAATTCTATGCTTTTTCTACTATGGTCATATTTTTATTTGGGATAATTCTGGGCTACATAGTTTATCCAGGTAATACAGAAGTTACGCATGCAAAAAGGACATCAAGGTATGTATTTGAGATTTGTTTGGCTTATATCGGATTCGAATCATCTCGGGGTTGCAGGACAGAGGGGCTGGGGCACGTGGTGACGTAGGGTCGGTGCTTGCGAGCCCCGTGAGTCCTCTACCTGACAGCGTAACCCTGAAGGGGCATTGCCTTCTTACTGCGGTAGGAAACGTGGGTCCTTTTTCCTTACTTTAAACTCTAAATTTAACATTGTTCTTAGCACATAATTATATTCAACAATATTTTGGAATGCTGGAAGTTTGAAAATAGGTAAAATGTTTCAAAAATGCAAATCCATGGTGATTTTTATTCAACATCATCAAAATAAAATGGTTTGTCAGTTGTCTGTCTTCCTAGCAGTGACAGTTATTATTTACACTTCCATTTCAGACTTTGTTTTATTATTACCTGATACTATTAAGGAGATAGCATAATTTTCATATTCATGGCTTCCAGTGCTATATATTTCCCTAGTTTCCTTTTCCTCTAATGATTTATCTAACTTTTTAAAAATCATTGTATAGGAGATCCGTATGAAAATCAAAAGATTCTTTGAACTAAATGATAACAGGGACACAAATTATCAAAATCTGTGGGATACAGCAAAAGCATTCCTGAGAGGAAAACTAATAGCATTAAATGCTCAAATCCAAAAGACAGAAAGCTCACAAACTCATAAACCATCTCAAGGAACTGGAAAAGGAAGAACAAATTAATCTAAACCTAGCTGAAGAAAAGAAATCACTAAGATCACAATAGAACTAAATGAAACTGAGAACAAAAGAACTATACGGAAGATCGATAAAACCAAAAGTTGGTTTTTGAAAAGACAGCCCTCTTGCTAGATTGACAAGAACTAGAAAGGAAAGGACGCTAATAAACTCAATCGGAAATAAAAAGGGAGAGGTCACCACAGACATCACAGAAATACAAAACATTTTCTGTGAATACGATAAAAATCTATATGCCCCAAAACTAAAAAATGTGGAGGAAATGGACAAATTCTTGTAAACACACAACTTCCCTAAGCTCAATCGGGAGGAAATAGAATTCCTGAACAGACTAATATCAAGCGCAGAAATTGGAACAGCAATAAAAAATCTTCCAAAACAAAAAAAAAAAAAAAGTCCCAGACCAGATGGGTTCACACCTGAATTTTACCAAACCTACAAAGAAGAACTCATATCTATACTGCAGAAATTATTCGAAAACATTGAGAAAGATGGTATCCTCCACAACTCCTTCCATGAAACACATATCACCTTGTTATCAAAGCCAGGAAATAAAGAAAACTACAGACCAATATCTCTCATGAATATAGATGCAAAAATCTTACCAAACCGAATCCAACAGCACACACATCAAAAAAATAATTCATCATGACCAGGAGGGCTTTATCCCAGAGACGCAAGGCTAGTTTAACATATGCAAATCTATAAATGCAATTCACCGCATAAATAAAAGCAAGAACGAAGACCACATGATTCTCCCAATACACTTAAAAAAAGGCTTAAGTATTCTGTCCTTGCTGGAATTAAACGAAGAGAATGACACATGTATCTTTTTAAATCTCACGGAATTTTAAAGTGTACTTAACGTTTGTAAGAATTCGTGGGGAGTTGAAACTCAGAGCCTAGGAAAAGTAACATCTTAACCATGCACTCTCAACAAGTTGACTTGTATAAAGATGTTGATTAAGCCTAACACATCCAGGGTCCTCTTTCAGGAGGTTACTGTAATGGGAACATTTTAGTTACAACCCAATTTAAGAAGAAAATAAAAGCTGCATATAGTCCAGTAGTTTACTTTCCTGAGAGAAATAGCATGGAGACATATATTTGTTTCGAAGGTTACTGAGACCGTGAGCGTGCTTGAAAGAAGAGGAAGATTTGCAACATTCTGGTGCAGTGTATTTCTATTTTGGATTTCTTTTATAATTCCAATAATGTAACATTTTGACTGAATTGTGGTAATCGGCATTATAGGTGTTTATGTGGGTGTATGTTTGTCTTGGTATTTAAATTTGTAATTGTTAAGTTTCTGTTGCTGCTTTTGAAGATGTATCATTATATCATCAGGATAATTATTTTTTTCAGTTTTTATCATGTGCTCATCATTCCAAATTTCTCTTAGAAAGAAGATCATGTTTAACAGGTTTGTACCATGGTGCATTTCATATTTAGTATTATTTACTCAAGAAAATTTCCGGTGATCAAACCGTTAGTCAAAAAGTTTTGAAAATGATAAACGTTCATGATAAATAATTAAAAATTTTAAAAAATATCTCCCATATGTTACCAAAAATATGTTAGCACAGATTTGACTACATACTAGACATATTTTTTCTTATATTTTAATAAGGATTTTTCATTTAAATAACGATATAGATTTACACAGATAATTACTCTGTTTTAAACCTTCTATTTTCCTTTTTTATGCAGTACCTGCTCATATCTATTTCCCGGTTATTTAGTCAGGTTTTTTTTTTTTTTTTCCAATTTGGTGTGGTCTTTATAATTATGATATTAAACACTTTCTTAATTCTTCTAAGAATATCTCTGGGTTCTTGTTAAAACTTATTTTTTCTGCATGTAATTATTTGATGAGTAAATAAATTTCAAGAGTAATCTCCATATGAGGAAGTGATCATTTCAATAATTTGAAAACTTCTATTATAGCTATGATATTCTTTCTTTCCTGTTTCACTATCTGCTCAATTATCCTAGTATTTTATTTATTTACCTGTATAAAATCACGTGTGTGATGGTGTCACAGGCACTTGTCATGTGGGAGTAAACAAAAATAAAAACTGACAGAAATTTATGCTGATCAGCAACCTTAACTCCATCTGCAATCTTAAATTCCCTCTGTTATATCACCTTAACATATTGACAAGTTCCAGAAATTAGGACATGGACATCTTTCATGGGCCATTTTTCTTCCTACCTCTTTAATGTTCTTTATAAAGGTATATGCATAAAAGAAGAACACCAAGGCCAACTCCCAGCAACAGCAAGGCCTAACTGATAATACCTGGCCGGCTCTGACTGGCAGGGGCTGCTTTTCTCAGGAGAGGAATGTTCGATTTCTAAACCTAGACCATTTGCACCCTTTGTGAGTATGTCTCCTTTGGGTTAATTTATCTTACTATGATATTATTACTTTCATATTACTTTATCCACTGAAATACTTTAATAAAACTTATAAATAGTTCAATAAAAATTTTAAATGTACCACAAAGAATTAAAGAAAACAATATTACAATGATTTCAGTGAACTATATTGTGCTCTTGTGCCACGTAACATGGATTTTTCCTTATTTATGTTTTTAAACATTCACCAGGCTAGTGAAGCCATCACATCCTAAACACTTCCTTAATCAGGTACTATGCAAATCTCAGAAAACATATTTCCTAATTAACACACACACATACTCTCACACACAAATAGATACACGAAATACTTATTTTTAGTAGTTTGAGCAAGTACCGTTGTTGTCTTCATGATATATATTGAGAACAAGGCCCATAGTGCTTAATAACTTTTCCAAGGACATCCCACCAATAATAAACGGAAAAATCATGACATGGACTAATATTAGCCGATCCTCAGAGACTCCCAAATTAATGAGTCCATTACACTTTAGCAATATGGTGCAATGTAAAAAAAATACCTTTCAGTAAAAATCATGTGTGGTAGCTAATGAATTTTTCAGTGTTTTTATTCCATTGTTAAAGCAATGCTAGTATTATGAGAATCTATTTGACCAGGGATAGCAAAGATATGAAATCACAGCAAACTTGCTGTAAGAGAAGATATTTAAGGGCAAATCACCTGGGTTGTACACAGAGATGACATCTTTAAGTCTAACTGAGACAGAAACCAGACTATTCTGAAAAGGAATGTTGATGACAAAGCTTAACGAAAGGGAGAGATAACCTATAACAAACACTGTGAGGTGATATCGTGGCAACAGGTTTAGGGAAAGACCCCAGATGGTATGTGCCATTGCGGAAGCTGAGTTTCTAGATATTAGTAGGGAAACCAGACTTTACAACCCATGGCTTATGGGGGTGGGGGAAATGGGTCACAGACCAAGTAATAACTTCAGAGTTCTGAAAATATGTGTGAAAAGGCAATGTATTTCTTTATGGTGGATATATTCTCTCTTTTTAGAGTTCCAGAAAAAAGTCAGGAATCACAATGCGATGTTGCCTGCAAAACAGATCCTTGTAGGGCTAGTTTCTCATATCTAGAGAAAGCTAATTCACTGAAGGAATGGAGATTTCCAGCAGATTCAGAAGTGTGATCAACACACAGACATCTTTTAATGTACAAATATGTAGTTTAGACACAGTTAAGTAACATCTAACTGTAGCCTTCTTCTTGTTACCTGTTTCTGTTTTTCTTTTCTTTTTTTAATATTTATTTTTATTTCAGGATATTATGAGGGTACAAACATTTTGGTTACATTTTGTGTCTTTGCCTCACCCAAGCGAGGATTCGAGTCATGCCCTCCCCCTCTACAATGCTCACCGCGTCCATCGGTTGTTGAGTTTACCCCACACAACCCCCTAATCCCTGGAGAATATTACTACCATGTGAGCACCATAGTGTCAATCAGTTAGTACCAATTTGATAGCAAGTACATGTGGGGCCTATACTTCCGATCTTGTGATACCTCACTTCGGATAATGGGCTCAAGCTCAATCCAGGAAAATATAAGAGGTGCTAGATTACTGTCGTTTCTTATAATTGAGTAATATTCCATTGTATACATATACCAAATTTTAATAATCCACTCATGAATTGATGGGCACTTGGGTTTTTTCCACATCCTTGCAACAGTGAATTGTGCTGCCATAAACATTCTGGTGCAGATGTCTTTATTATGGAATGCCTTTTGCTCTTTTGGGTAGATGGCTAATAGTTCTATTGCTGGATCGAATGGTATTTCTATTTTTAGCTCTTTGTGGTATCTCTAAATTCTTTTCCACAGAGGTTGCACTAATTTGCTGTCCCACCAGCAGTGTAAGAGTGTTCCTGTCTCTCCGCATCCTTGCCAGCATTTGTTGTTTTGAGATTTTTTTTGATAGAGGCCAATCTCACTCAGGTTAAGTGATATCTCATTGTGGTTTTGATTGGCATTTCTCTAATGATTAGAGATGTTGAGCATTTTTTATGTGTTTGTTGGCTATTATTCTGTCTTCTTTGGCAAAGTTTCTGTTCATTTCCTTTGCCCATTTATTGATGGGGTTGTTTGATTTTTTCTTGTTAATTTTTTAAGTTCTAGAGAGATTCTTGCTATCAGCCCTTTGTTGGATATGTAGAGAGCAAACATGTTCTCCCATTCTGTAGGCTGTCTACTTGCTCTAATGATAGTTTCCTTGGCTGTCCAAAAGCTTTTTTTTGATCAGATCCCATTTATTTATTTTTGTTGCTATTGTGATGGCTTTGGGGGTCTTCTTCAAAAATTCTTTGCCTAGGCCAGCGTCTGAAAAGGTCTTCCCAACATCTTCTTCTAGAATTCTTAAGGTTTCATGCCTTAGGTTTAAGTCTATTATCCGTCTTGAATTGATTTTTGTGATAGGTGAGAGTTAGGGATCTAGTTTCATTCTTCTTCATGTAGCTCTCCAGTTTTCCCAGCACCATTTATTGAAAAGAGATTCTTTTCCCCAGTGTATATTTTTGTCTGCTTTGTCAAAGATTAGATTACCATATGTGGATGCTTTCTTCTCTGGATTCTCAGTCCCGTCCCAAAGGTCTGTGTCTCTGTTCTTGTGCCAGTACCATGCTGTTTCAGTTACTATAGCCTTACAGTATAGCTTGAAGTCTGGTAGACTGATACCTCCCAGTTTGTTCTTTTTACTTAAGATTGCTTTGGCTATACGAGGTCTTCTCTGGTTCCATATAAAGCATAGAATTTTTTTTCTAGATCTGTAAATAATGATGATGGTACTTTCATAGGGATTGCATTAATTCTGTAGATCGCTTTAGATAGTATGGACATTTTAACAATATTGATTCTACCAATCCATGATCAAAGTAGATTTTTCCATCTGTTTAAATCTTCTACAATTTCTTTTCTTAGTTGCTCATAGTTCTCCCTGTATATGTCTCTCACATCTTTCATTAAATATATTCCTAGGTATTTAATTTTCTTCAAGACTATTCTAAAAGTTATTCTGTTTTTGATTTGAATTTCGGCTTGACTGTTTCTGCTTTTCTTTTGTGGTTTCCTTATTTGATTAATGAAAGAGTCTTTAAGAAAACCCAATGACCTAAATTAATTAATGTTTAGTTAATTTAATAAGAAAAATTACTGTTTTCTCCTCTAATTTTGGGGAAGGGAAGAGTCAAAGCTTTGAGCATCTGAAGGGGAAATTAGGATCAGTAGTGGTAGAAAAGGGAGCAGGGGCAAAACCAGGAGTATCTCTGGACTAGAACGTTTCCTCTGGCACCATAGCACCCACTTCACACACACATGCATGCACACAGGTGGGTGTACCCACATGCACACAGACACAGGCATGCCCATCCAGGCACTTCTGCCATGTGCCTTTTGGGGGATTGGGCAACTGCTCCTCCACTGCCTCCTTTTTCTGAGACTATTCTAAGACTCAGTCATTATTTCAACTTGGAAATTAAATGCCCTTCGTTTGAATACTAAATCCTGTACTTATTCTGAGTTTCATCTGAGATAGCTAATAACTTTGCTAAGACCAACTTTCCTCATCTACAAATGGGAGACAAATATAACATCAGTTTTCTGGTCCAATTAAGTCAAATCATGCAAATAAACTGTTAGGTCCCATACAGATCAATCAGACATTGATTAGTGAAAATTAATACTCAATTATTTTATTGATTCTATTAATACTATAATTAATCCATATTGCTATTATTCTTCTCTTATTTAATCAATTTATGGAAAAACACTAGTATTTGATTTGTATTATTGGTCTCTTTCTTTTCTTTTGCCACTTCATTGACTGTCTATAATTTCCCACTGGTCTGAATATAAAATTCAAATCGCCCCCTTATGTATTGTTTTTAGAATCCCTGCATGGTTATTTAAAATAATTTGACCAGGATTTTTACTTCCCAACCAGTCACATGCAGAGCTCTACTTCAGTAAATTACTGAAGGTTTACGTTTTGTCGTATAGCATTGTAATAATCTGACATAGTTGGGAAAAGAAAAACCTTTGTTGCCAGGAGGGACGTTTCATTTCATTTTTTTTAACCTTTTCTCATTGCTATGTATCAGATAAGGAAATAAGATTTTTTCAGAGAATGGAGGAAGAAGAGAGAGGATTAAACAGTTGTTTGATATACCTGGTGCTTTTTATTCATTGCATAAAGTACATTCTATAAGTAATCCTATGGAAGAGGCAGGCAGTAGGCCTCCTTTTTATATATGATTAAACTGAATGTCCCAGAGTTCATCTAACTTACCTAGCAACTTTAAAGACTGGAAGAGTTCAAGTGAGCCATCCACCTTTTGGAAGACTATCTTTTGGGGCAGGACATTTTAGACACTCTA
>RJWJ010023135.1:0-26136 GCA_004363605.1 Indri indri
CCAGAAGAGTTAGTTTACATGAATGCATTTGAGATCCAATGACTTCCACTTAGATATCTCATATCAAAGGATTCTGGAACATTCTTTTTGACATTTAGTCTTCAACTTGGAAAACATGCCTATTACAATTTTACTTGGATTCATTATCATAAATATTTAAATTTTGAGGAGAGCATAAAAATTAGATTAGCCTCTACTGAGAGGCCTGATTACTGATTCCATGTTGTCTGCCAAAAACCCCAGACCCAAACTGTCCCTCTTGTGTCAAGTACCCCTGTGGTAATTCCTCCCAATAATACAGCAACAACTGATTAATGAAGACAGGGCTCACTCATCCTGCTAAAATACCAACATGATTTGCATTTCCAGTCTTGGATAGAGAATATGTCAGATATGAAACTGATAAGAACAGATACTACCCTTGATCTTAGCCAAGAGGCCGAGAAGCAATGCATCTCCAGTCTTGGAAGAAAGGCCTCCATATTTGCTCCTACTACTGCTCTCAGCAAGCTTGTGAGCTGTGCTTCCACTCATGGTCCCAGTTAGAAACTCTTGAATGGTGCCACCACATGCCTCATGCAGAGGCTGTCCACAGGACCCAGGCAGACCCCCTGTGGATGCAGCTACTTATGGTCCTTCTGGACTGGGCTGACTCAGGGTCCCTTTTTTATTGAACTAACTTTTTTTATTGTGCTGTCTACAAGAGTTACTCCTCGATTTGACCATTTTTACTTTGATTTTTTATGCTGCATTGCCTCAACTGCTTTACTGACAGAATTCCAACAATTAATAGCAGAGAAGGACACCCACTGCAACACTGACCTCATGACACCTTCCCCCTGGCACCCATGTCTTTCCTTGTGATAAACAGAAACTGAGACTCTGCTGCTACATTCTTCCTACTCCATGAACTCCGACGATGCAACTGGCTAATATCATGGCCTGCTTGACCACAGGTAGCTTTTCTGTGCCGCAGAGCTTCTTGCCTTCTTATGAGGATTCTGCTTTCTTCCACTACATTGCAAAGCTTCGAGGCTGGATCAGCTTCCACAGACACCTCCTCACCTTTATTCTTAGCTTTTCTTCAGACTCCTCTGCTGCCATGACAACTTTACAGACTAGAACTTTTGCAACACTCAGCCAGTCCCTGACCCCAGCTTAGGTCTTTCCAATCTGTGAGAAGCTGTCTCGTGCACAACAGTATGTATGCCTCATGGCCCTGGTGACTGTTTCATGCCCTTCCACACTACCTACCAATTTTTCCACTGCTGAAAGACACTCTCATTGTTACAATTTCTGTCTTTCATTCATATGGTCACATGGACTGTCCCACCGACCCTGACTACATCTTGACCTAGCAAGACTTTTACAGGTGTATTTTCTCACCAGTCTTAAACTTTAGAAAAATTAAATTTAACAAAGTTTAATTCAGCAATGAATAATTTACAAGTGAGGCAGCCTTTGGGACCAGAAGAGGTCAAAGATTTGCTCCACAATGTGGGCAGAGAGCATTTACAGACAGCAAACACAAATGAGATAGAGAAACAGCTTCATTGGTTACAGCTTGGTCTTGGCGTTTTGGGTGCAGGTCTGAACAATTGGCGGCCTGTGGTTGGCTAAAGGTTGGTTGCTTGTTAGTGCCCAAGACTCAGCTAATTTCTACACAAAATATATTCCTAAATTAGGTTTAAAGCTTGTTTACATATTAAGTTAGGTTGCCGTTTCTTTCTTAGAGACTTAAGGTGGGAAGGCAGCCTCAGGCCACAACTAGTTTAACTGTCTCTTAGGCCACCTCCATCACTGTTTCTACAACCTGCACCACTTGGAAACACTCGACACCTCAGTTGTGCTTGCCAGTCATTCCGGACAGATAGGACTCAAAACCTAGGTTTGATTGGGCCATCTCCAATATTAACATTTGCACATGTGACATCACCTCCTGCATACACAGTGTCTTTAGACTTTACTACTTTGTCTGAGTCCTTTAGATCCTGTCCCATTCCAGCCTGCCATTGTGCATAATCGAGCAACTCCAAGCCTACCACCACTAAGTCCAAGTCTGTTCAACTCCTTTACATCCCCATGTGACTGTTTCTAAGCCTCAGTACATCTGCTGGCTTTTGCTGCCCTAGGTAGCCTCATGTTCTATATTCAACTGTGGCTTTTCCAGACCTAGTCACTAACTACTCAGCACCAAAGTCAATGAAAATTTTCATCACGGGGTCATTTCAGCCACCCACCGAGCAGCCAGCCTTTCACCTTCCTGGTAATGCCTTTGCCAACATTCCACCGCTAGTCCACTTTTCCAGTCAAGCCCCAGTTACTGCCTGTTAATGTCTTTTCCTCGCCATTAGTGAGTTTGCTCCAGAGCCACAGCTGATCCTCACTCTCTTTATCTCCTCTAATTATCAGCCAACACTGGGACAGCTGTGCCCTCCCTGCTGATGATAGAGTTCAGTTCTCACTGGACTGTTCCAAGGATGCTGCCAATTCCTGACTTACGATCACACCGTGCCCTCTTACTGGGTAACTTCATACTGATTAGGGCACCTGCACTGGCTGGTTGGGCACCTCTCACCTGACTGCCCTCAAGTGGGTATGGTGATGCTTTTCTGTCAATTCTCCTTTCCCACACCTATGGTCTCACCCACCCCCTTCTAGCATTCCTTTACCTGCACCAAAGGGGATGTATGACCCCTGGAGAAGTTAATCAGCTAGAACAATCCAAAACCATCAAATATGATACACTATAAGAAAAATGAAGCATTAATACACAAATAAATGCATATATATATAGGGTGTACACTTTTTCTCTGACCTCAGGATCTGTAGGTGCTGTCCCATCACCAACTTTTCCTGGGACTGTCTTAATGTCATGGTTCCGTGTTTCTCCTTTCTCTGTCTTGGAATTTCCCCCCAGAAATAAAACTGCCATTGGTTTGTCGGATAATGGGAAATAAATCTGACTAAAATTTAGTGGCCTTCTACCTCAGGAAAATTTTTAATGGCCCAGTGGCTAGGGCATGTTGAGATATCTCTTGCAAGGTGAATGGTAAGTTTTTGCATCTGGCTCCTTCCACAGCCAAGAAAAAGACACAGTGCTTAGTGGCTTATTTAGATTTTAGAGGCAACATATTCCTTACCTGGATATATTACTGCATCCCACTTGCCAGCTGACCTGAAAAGCTTCTAGTTTCCAGTGGGGTCTAGGAGACAACTCTGCAGCAGGCTCAGGATGCTGTGCAAGCTGCTCTGCCACTCAGACCAGGTGATCAAGGTCCAGTGGTTCTTGAGGTTTCAGTGGCAGTTAGGAATTTTTTTGGAGCCATTATTAGGCCCCAATAAGTGGATCATATGCCAGCCTTTAGAATTTTGGAACAAGGCCATGCCATCATATGCAGATAACTACTCTCCTTTTGAGAGTCAGCCCTTAGCCTCCTACTTGGCCTTAGTAGAAACTGCATGCTTGACATGGGCCACAAGTTAATATGTGACCCGAGTTGCCTATGATAAGCTGAGTATTATCTAACCCACCAAGCTATAAAGTTGAGTGTGCATAGCAACACTCTGTTGTCAAATGGAAGTGGTATATATGTGATTGGGCCCAAGCAGATCCTGGAACACAACTAAGTTTTAGGAGGAAGTGGCCCAAATGCCAATATTTTCTTCTCCTCCTGCACTGCCTTCTGTCTCCAAGCCAGCACCTGATGAAGAGTACCCTACTATCAGTTGACAGGGGAATAAAAGACTGGGGCCTTCTTTACAGATGGTTCTGCAAAATATGTAGGCACCACCAAAAACTGGACAGCTGCGGCACTACGGCTCCTCTCTAAGACATTCCTGAAGGACAGAGGTGAAGGAAAATCTTCCCGGTGGGTGGAATTTAGGGTAGTACACATCATGGTGAACTTTCATTGGAAGGAGAAATGGCCAGACATGCTCTCGTATATGAATTCATTGGCTGTGGACCACAATTTGTCTGAACTGACAGCAACTTGAAAAGAAAATGATTGGGAAATTGATGAAAGGGAATTTGGGGGAAGAGGCTTGTGCCTAGACATAATTCCAGAAAAGCCAAAAACGTGAAGATATCTGTGCCCTATGTCAATGCCAAGCCAAGTGTGATCTCAGAAGAGAAGGGTTGAAATAACCAGGAAGACAGGATGACCCGTTTTTGGATACCAGTCAGCCTCTTTCCTGAGTCACACTTGTAATCACCCAATTGGCCCATGATCAAAGTCACCATCGTGGCAGGGAATGGAGGTTATGCATGGACTCAGTAATGTGGACTTTCATTCACCAGGGCTGACCTAGCTATGGCCTCCACTGAGTGCCCAACCTGCCAACAGCAGATACCAACACTGAACCCCCAGTATGGTACCATTCCACAGGATGATCAGCCAGCTGGTTGGTGCCAGGTTGATTATACTGGACAGCTTCCATAGTGGAAGGGGCAAGCTTTTGTACTTACTGGAAAGACACTTACTGTGGAGATGGATTTGCTTTCCCTGCATACGATGTTTTTGCCAAAACCATCGTTTTTTGACTTACAGGATGCCTTATCCACCATCTTGTTATTCCATACAGCATTGCATTTGACTAAGGAACCCACAGTACAAAGAAGTGTAGCAATGGACTCGCACATAAAATTCGTGCTCTTATCATGTTTTCCACTATACTGAAAGAGCAGGCTACACAGAACTTTGAAATGGCCCTTTGAAGATGCATTTACAGCAACAATTACGTGCAGTAGCTTGAAGGTATGAGATAAGTTTGCACAGAAGGCTGTATGTACTCTGAATTAGCATCCAACAGACGGCGCTGTTTCGCTTATACTCAGAATTTACAAATTAAAAAAATCAAGTGGTGCAAATGAGAATGGCACAACTCACCATTATCCCTGGTGTCCAAATAGCCAAAGTTTTGCTTCTTGTTTCCATGACTTTATGCTCTGCTAGCCTAGTCCTCTTAGTCCCAGAAGGAGGAATCTTCCACCAGCTTCCAGCTAAGACTGCCACTGGCCACTTTGGGATCCTCATGTTTCTGAGTCACTAGGCCAAGAAGGGATGAGTTATAGTGTTGGCTGAGGTAATTGATCCAGACTACCAAGAGGAAGTTGGTGTACTGTTTCACAATGGAGATGAGAAACAGTATGCTTGGATTACAGGATCCCTTAAGGCTGTGATCCACAACACCCAGGCTGCTGACTGGTACCTCTCTGTGGCGTGTTACAAATCGAGCCACACTGCAGGAGGTGAGCAATTGGCAGGTGAGTGTATTCATCTGTATTTACTGCTGCTCCCCATCCCTTGCACCATGGCCTGAAGTCCATGTCCTGTCAGATCAGCGGTGGCATTAGATTCTCATAGGAGAGTGAACCCTACTGTAAACCACACATGTGAGGGATCTAGGTTGCACACTCTTTATGAGAATCTAATGCCTGATGACCTGAGGCGGAGCTGGAGCATTGCTAGCATTGGGGAATGGCTGCGAATACAGATGGTCATTAACAGAGAGGTTGTGTTATGGTGAGTTGAATAATTATTTCATTATATATTACAATGCAATAATAATAGAAATAAGGTACACAATAAATTAATGTGCCCGAATCATCCTGAAACCATCCCCCTCTGCTCCCAGCCTGTGGAAAAACTGTCTTCCATGAAACTGATCCCTGGTGCCATAAAGGTTGGGGACTGCTGCCTCAGGGCATCTGTTAGCATCACTGTCACTAATCACCTTGTGACTGAGGTCAGTGAAAACGTTAACAATGCAATCCAAGCAGTACTGTAAGTGACCCAGTTCATTCAAGAATGAAGGTTTGGGTCAACTTTGCAGGTAAAATCCAGGACAAGCTGAGGACGTTTCTGGAGTTACAGCAAACACGGCATGGGCAGTGAAAGAAGGTAGTTTATGAATACGAGCTAGGACCATGTGACCAGTTATGGCCAGGAGGACTGTAATCTTCATGAGTCTTTCCACATTTTGTTATAAATACTTTTTTTGTTCATATACATGTATTAAGCAAATGTCTTTGTATTTTCCTCTTATTCCCTTATGTTTCATAAGATGTATTTAGACTTTACATCAGTATTTTAGTGCGATCCATTTTACATCATATTATTTAAGTTACTGGATATCTAGAGATGAGAAAACATCACTCAAGGACTTTATCTCTTCTTCCGGGCAAAGGTTAACTGTGTTTTAAGTTGTATGCCAGGTTCAGTTGTACACAAGTTATATCATGTTAAGTAAAATTATGACCTTGCTATTTTTATTTACAAATTAAATGTGGTTTAAGAAGATGCTTATGGGTTCCAAGTTTAAAATGGGGAGGACTTCCGGTGGTTGACTGTCTGTTAATTTTATTTATACTGGGCTAAGGGATGCCTAGATAGCTGACAAAACATTATTTCTGGGTGTGTCTTACAGGGTGTTTCATAAAGAGATTGTATTTGAATCAGGAGACTGAGGAAAGGAACTCTGCTCTCACCAATGAAAGCAGTCTCCATTAAATCTGTTGAGAGCCCAAATGCAACAGAAAAGTATGGGTTATCAGAAGTTATTGACATTGGTGTCACTAAAGTTGGTATACAACACCCCCCGCCCACTGCTAAATTTGACTGGCAGAAAAAAAAAAAAGTAGAGGAAAGGCAAATTATCAACCACGTTCTGGAGTTGGCATACCAATCTTCTACTGTCTTTTAACATCACAGCCCCTGGTTCTCTGGCCACTGAACCTTCCCCTGACCCCCACCCCTGGTTTTAGGTTCTTAGGCCTTCCAACAGAAACCACTGGCTTACTTGTTCTTAAGCTTTCATTTGGCATATGGAACTTTTTGGCCTATATAACTGCATAAGCCAATCCTCATAACAAATCTCTTCCTGTATATCTCTGTAAATTCTATTGGTTTTCTTTCCCCTCTGGAAAATGCTGACAAATACAGTGTGTTAGGGAGAAAGTATCCCCGGTGTGGAGACTTGGGGGCAGAAACGAGTTTGGCCGGAGAAGGTTAGACAGGTGGCAACCATGGCCGTAGCAAGCCTTAGAGCAGATAATGGGAGGGTGGGAGGAAGGCAGGGTCAGATGCTGGGGTCTGGTGAACTGTGTCATTATCTACAGCTTTCTGAAAACATGAGCTCAAAATTACTTTCTTAAAACTCCATACATGTATTATGTCACAATTTCTGTGGCCCAAGAATCCTGGCATGGCTTAGCTGGGTGCCTCTGCCTCAGAGTCTGTCATGAGGCTGGGGCTGTTTCCTCAACTGAAGCTTGGGCAGGGGAGGACCTGGCATCATTCAGTTTGGAATGAGGGCCTGAGTTCCTTTCTGTCTATTGGCCCGGGCCCTCCCTCCACTCTTGGTCACACAGGCCCATAAATAGGGAACCTCGAAACTTTCAAGCTTGCTTCCCCAAAGGAAGGTACAGGAGAGAGAGAGAGGGAGGGAGAGAAGACACCTGAGAGAGAAAGTAAGAAAGAGGCAAGTCAAAATCTTTCAGTAATTAAATCTTCGAGGTGACATTCCAAATCTTCAGTTTGTATTCCATTGACTAAGAATGAGTTACTAACCCATGTTGGTTACACAAGGATGTGCATACTTGGAGGTGAGGATCATTGTGCGCCATCGTGAGGCTCCCACCACATACACAAAGGTAAGGCATGTGAGCTTGATTCCAAATATAATGGGAAGGCATTGGAAGGTTTATTGCCACAAGGTAGCAAAATCTGAATTTTATTTAATTCCAACCCCCCATGGTGGATCTTGGTAAATGAGACCAAGAGAGAGAGTGAGTTCCCCAAGATCCACCTGATAGAACCCATGTCAGTTTGAGTTTTATTCTGTGCTACATCCCACTGATCATAATTTTTCCATCTCTAAGCTTATGCCTTAGCGACATGTAAAACACACCTATGAAGGCCGGGTGCGGTGGCTCATGCCTGTAATCCTAGCACTCTGGGAGGCCGAGGCGGGCGGATCGTCCTGAGCTCAGGAGTTTGAGACCAGCCTGAGCAAGAGCGAGACCCCGTCTCTACCAAAAATAGAAAGAAATTAATTGGACAGCTAAAAATATATATAGAAAAAATTAGCCGGGCATGGTGGCACATGCCTGTAGTCCCAGCTACTTGGGAGGCTGAGACAGTAGGATTGCTCGAGCCCAGGAGTTTGAGGTTGCTGTGAGCTAGGCTGATGCCATGGCACTTGCCCCAGGCAAGAGAGTGAGACTCTGTCTCAAAAAAAAAAAAAAAAAAACACACCTATGAGAATTACAAGTATTATCTCACATACACCAGATGACTTCCCGTGGAGCTAGATGATCAGCGTTATTCCCACTGTGCAGGTCGAAAGACTGAGGAGGCCATGAGAGGCACAATAACATAGCTGGGATCACAGAACTGGTAAGAACAAGGAGGCTCTGACCCAGCTCTGTCTCCTCACACCTGTGACCCTGACTATGTCCAGGTCTTCCTAGGGTGCTGAGGGAGGCTGTGTTTGCATAACTGTGTAAAAGAGAGAGGTTGACATGGGGGAGGAGGGTGAGCAGTCAGCAGTCCAGAGGGCCCTTTGAAAAGGGCCCACATGATGGAAGCTTGAAGAAGTGACCTCACTTGCTTGGTGATTAACCCCAAGAGAACTTAGAGTTCCAACAACCAAGCACCCACATTCTACAGACAGCCCTCTATACAACTCACTTGGCAGGACACTCTTAAGACAGTAAGATGTCCTCCTGTATCCCATCTATCTGAGGCTCTTGCCTCCAGAAGGCCTGGAGCCTTTTTCAGTGATGCAGACATTGGCTCAGCCCTCAAGCTTCTCACCCCCATGCTTCAGACCAGTTGACAAGAGACACCCAAAGATAACAATAGGTATCCCAAGGCAGGTCCATCCAGGTCAGGCCTCACTTGTGATTCTGTCTGCGCAGCCTCACACCCCTCCCTCTTAATGTATGTGTGTGGGGTGGGGGGAGGGACAGGGGATGAGAGGGATTCCTGTGCAGAATCACGTTGTCAGGTGTTGGAACACTGGTGGGTGTGTCATGTTCATACTCCAGGTCATGATGGCAGAATGGAAAGTTGAGTGCTGGGGATCAAGCTTGTCTACTCAGATGTTAATTCTGAGACCTTGATTCACCATTTGGCTTCCTCCCTGGCCGGAGGTCTATGGAGATTCTTCTCTGTGCCTGATGTAGTGTACAGAATTTCTAAAAAAAACCACTGACATCTCTTGATCTAGCTGCCAGGCACCTTTTTTGCAGGGCTCAATGCAGAAGATCAGTGAGGAGGTGTGTGGGTTCAACAACTCCACCTCCTTGGTTAACGGGTAAGGCTATCACCCCACCTACCATGGCCAGTGCTGGGCTGGGGTTAGAGTGGGCACAGAAGGGTTTCTACAGCCTGGAACTCAACATGACCAGAGTGGCCCTAGGACCCAGAGCCCAATATGGGAACTCCCTGGGCTCTGTCCTAGGACTCTTTTACTTGAGTCACTCACAGTCTCCTCCCAAAGAATCCTGGCCCCCTTTAGTCCCCAGTGGGAACTTGGTTAGGTACAAAATTCGTGTTCATATACTCGTAGGAATATCAGAGAAAATGTTTGCATTGTTTTCACTTTACACTAGACTGTGAGTGTCCTTGCGTTTTACTATCGTTTTATAGTTTTAGCTCCTTGCCACAGGTATCCCATGTAGCTGTCAGCTCCACTGCCCTTCCAGACCTCCAATTCTATAAAACAAACAAATGTCACTCTTACTAGGATGGTTTATATTTTAAAATATTTGAGGGGTTTAAGCTATTCTAACATTTGTATGTAACCTGTTATCTCACAGAACACATTCTCTTAGTGCTGCCATATTGAAAGCTGTGGTCTCACTTGTCTTCATAATATTCCATCAGGGAGGCCATTTCTCACAGCATTTTAGCATTTCAATGCTGGTGGAACCTGACATGATTCAATTCTCTTGCCATCTCAGCTATGCTGCGGGGGACATTCTATGTGTACTAATACATCACATCAGTTTGATAGGGCTGCCATAACAAATTACTACGGGGCTGGGTGTTTTTAGCAGCATTTACTCAATTCCTGAGGCTAGAAATCTGCTATAAAGGCGGCAGCTGGAGTAGTCTCCCATTTATTTACTTATATTTTCATGATGTTTGAAGACAAAAAATTTAAATTTGATGGACAATTCATCAAATTTTCTCTTCATTATTCTTTTGATGTAAAATCTAAGAAATCTTTGCCTAATTCAAGATCACAATAAAATACTATTCCTCCTAGGAATATTTTAGGTCCAGCATTTAGGTATATAATCTTTTTGAATATTTTTTTCACATGCGTTTTAAATTTGGGGTCCACATTTACCCTTTTCATCTCCATATCCGATATTACCAGCATCATTTGTTGAAAACACTTTTCCTTCCTCTCAAATTTCTTGCCCCCTTTCTCAAAATGCCTGCGTTTGTGAATGGACCTTTAAATCTCCTCCATGGGTCTACTTGCATCTGTGCTTGTTCTACTGCTACATGCTTTGATTCCTGTTGTTCCTTTGAACATCGTTTTGTGGCTTCTGGTTTACTTTACATACAAACGCAGATTTAGGGTAAGCTTGTTGATTTCTATAAAAAGTGCAGTTGAGAATGCGAAGGGCGCCCCGCCCCACGGGACGTGTCCTTGGCATCGCTGCGCCGCCTCGTCAACGTCGCCTCAGTGACCTCACAGGGCGGATGCCCGCGGGTCGCCGGGCCCGGATGTGGGCGGCCGGGCAAGCGGCTCGGGCAGGCTGCCCCGAACCCGCGCGGCGGCGGCGGCGCATGCGCAAGGAGCGCCTCGACCTGGCCCGCGACCCCGGCCCAGTGCTCAGCAGGGCCGGAGGGGGGCGATATGCTCCGCTGGCAGGCGGCCATAGTGGGGCCCACCGACAGCGCCTACCAAGGAGGGTTCTTCCTAACCATCCCGTTTCCATCCAATTATCCCTTCAAACCACCCCAGATCGCGTTCACCGCCCGAATTTACCATCCGAACATTGACAGAAATGGAAGCGTCTGCCGCGACATCCTTAGATCTGAGTGGTCGACGGCTCTGACCGTTTCCGAAGCGTTGCTATCCATCTGTTTCCATGTTGTGCGACCCCGACCCAGACGATCCTTTGGTTCCCGAGATTTCGAAGATCTACAGAAAGGACAGGAGAAAGTACGACAGAAATACGCCATGTGACTTCAAAATAACTAATACCATCGCCTTGATGATAAAGATAAAGTGGCAGTTCAATAAAAAAAAAAAATGAAGGGACTGCATTGACTCTGTAGATCAATTTATGGGATTTTCTGTTCTTAACAATGTTAAGTATTGTTATCATTTAACATTAGATGTCTTTCCATTTATTCATTTATTTTTAAATTTCTTTAGCATTTAAAAAACCAGTGTAAACTTCTTACACTTCCTTTGTTAAATTTATTCCTGAATATTTCTTTATTTGTGATGCACTTCTGAATAGAGTAGTTTTCTTAATTCAATTTGCAGACTGTTAATTGCTAGTATAATATGTATTGATCTTTTATCTTGTGACATGGGTGAATTTATTTATTAATTCTAGTGAGTTTTTAGTAAGTTCCTTACAAACTTTTACGTAGAGGATTATGTTGTTTGCAGTAAAAGGTAGTTCTACTTCTTTTTTTCAATCTGGAGGATTTTATTTCACTTTCTAATGTAATTTCCCTGGCTATTATCTCCAGTACGATGCTGAATAGAGTAGTGAAAGTGGAGATTCTTGTCTTGTTCCTAGACTTACAGGCAAAGTAGTCAGTCTTTCACTATTAGGTATAATGTTAACGGTAGGTTTTCCTACATTATTTCTGGCAGGACTCAGAATTTTCCAAATATTAGTAGTGTGCTGGGGGTTTTATCTCAATGGGTTTCAGATTTGTCAAATGTTTTCCTGTGTCTATTGGAGTGATATGTTGTGTCACTTGAATAAAGTAATATTGTGTATTATCTCGATTAACTTTTGGATATTAAGCCAACATTGCATTTTAAAAAAATAAAATCTCACTAGGTCCTATAGCCATATTTATATGCTCCTTGTTAAGTTTGCTAGTATTTTCTAGGGATTTCTGTGTCTGTATTCTTAAAGGACTTTTGTCTATAGTCTTCTTTACTTTCGATTTCTTTCTTGCTTTCAGTATCATGGCAATGGCGGACTCATAGAATGAATTGGAATGTGTTACCTTTATTTTTAGAAGTTACTGTGAAGAATTGGTATAATTTTTATTATATGTTGATAAAATTTATCATTTAAGCCCTGTGCATCATTCAACAATGGAGATTTGTTCCAGGAAATGCACAGTTAGGTGATTTTGTCATTGTGTGAACATCATAGAATGTACTCGCCCAAACCTAGAAGAGATAGTCTACTATACACATAGACTACATGGTATGACCTATTGCTCCTAGGCTGCAAACCTATACAACATCTTACCGTGCTTAATATTGCAGGGAATCATAACACAATGGTATTTGTGTATCTAAATGTGTGCGTATGTTTAGGTATCTAACCATAGAAAAGTTACAGTAAAATACAGTACAAAAGATAAAAAAAAAAAAGGTACACCTGTATAGGTCACTTGCCATGAATGAACATATAGGAATAAAACTCGTACAGTAAATATATAAACCAATAACATAGTCACTTATTATTATATTATCATCAAGCATTATACACTGTAAACAATTGTATGTACTATAGTCTTATCTCACTGGCAACACAGATTTATTTACACCAGCATCACCATAAATACATGGATAATGCATTGTGCTTCAATCTTGACATGTAATAGAAACTTTTCAGCTTCATTATAATCTTATGGAACCACTCTAGTGTATGCAGTCCATCATTGACCAAAACTTTGTTATGCAGGGCATGACCATATTTTACTTTTATATACATGACTATTTGTATAAGCTATTTCCTTAGTTTTCTTTCAAAATTTGTACCCATAAAGATATTTATTTCTAATATGTAGTACTCCATGGCAACAGAATTTCTGGAAATTTGACCTGAGAAAATCTGGAGTAATAATGTGCAATGAGGCTTTTCCCTAATCAACGACAGACTCAAAATTTGCTCTTTTGTAGAATGGACATTGTGACTACAATTATTGTACCTAACAGTCATATTTACTGTGTGTGACAAATAAGTTACTGAATATAAAAGATATTAGTAAAACTGTAATTTGACATTGGATTTTATGAAGAGGGCTCTGACCGAGATTACCTCCTCTTTTCATCAGTGTTTAGATAAGACAGAAACATAATTTGTTATGACAAACACAAAATATTATAATCAAATGGTATTTATAAAAGATTATTTGATGATTCAAGGTGATTAGTATTTACTTAGCACATACAGTGTATTAGTTACTATACTAAGCCATGACACATTCATAGATACAATACCTAGAGTTCAAAAATAAATAATTGAGAGATTCATTGGAAATGACAAATTGATATATTTTCAGTCATACTAGGTGATGTTAAAAGCATCATAAAAATCAACTGTTTTTGTATATGGTAAATAACCTAAAATATTAAGTAATTTTATTAGAATGTTTGACTAATTAGTCATAGAAATAAATGGGCAGCATTTTGACCAGTAAACAGAGAATATGCATTCCTTTCAAGTAACGGACAAAAGTATTTTAAATGGATAAGTTTTAAGCCTAAAATTGGTGTTAAATTCATAACAAATATCCAACTGCTTATCTATTGTGAACACTGTAAAATGACAACAGAAACTATCAATTAAAGTATAACCAACCAGTAATATCAAGTCACATACAGATTTCTTTTAAGATCTTTTAAATTAATTTCAGCATTAAATAGAAAATCCAAACTGAGATCATTTTTACTGGGTCAGGGAAGTGCTAATTTAGGCAACATGGTGATTAGAACAAAAATATAGGAATTCAGGCAAATAATTCTACCAATATTAGCTTCATTTTACAAGACAACAGAAATTCTGATCATATATAAGTAATGTTCTCTGTAGTCTAGTATTGTCATTTCAGGTATTTGTGCAAAACATAAACTGAAATGTCTAGTACATTTTTAAATAATCACATTTTATAAATCATAATTACCATATGGTATATTGAGGGGGAGTGTTCCTGATGAAGAAACTTGGGATTTATTATGAGATGCTGTTGTATGCTACAAAAAATATTGTGTGAAATATTTTCTTCATGTGGACACTGTTCATATTTGTGTTTTGGGGAAAATACTATACATTCTAAACACTTCTAATGCACATGGTTAAAATCCTCAGAAAAATACAAGAATCCCTAAAATGCAGAGTATAGGTGAAAGGAAAATGTGAGAACTTCCCAGGAGTAGAAGTGAATCAAGGAAATTATCTAGAAGAGCAATCGGCTAAGAAGCACATGCTCTGTTCAGATACAGCTGATCACAAAGACATCAAATCCATATGGATTGTCCAATAGGCTACAGGATAATGGACTACATTTTTAAAGTGGCTGTAGATGTCCCAAGTATGTTGTCTCTTATATGTGATAGCCAAATTATAAATTCTGTTGTATGCAAGGAATAAGATACCAGGATGAGACTTAGAAGAAATTTCACATTGCCTAAGCTTCAGATATAAGAATTATGTTTAAAATGTTTAAGTCAATACAATGGGGAAAATGGAAAACCAAACCAATGTGGATAGCACAAGAAACTATAAGCTTGACAAGGCATGTTTGGAAAGAGCAAATAGAATGAAAACTATTGAAAATGTAATAAATCTACTTAATAGATAATATTTGGGTATAACATTAAACTAGACTGATGCAATGAGAGGGCTAGGAAACTGTAATTTTGCGCACAATGTCCAGGGGAGACAAAGTAATAGAAAATACAAATGTAGTAATACATATATGAAGACTACAATGAGAAGAAAAGAAGCACCTGTACTTGGATCACTAAAATATATAAAAAGAACAAAGGGTTCTGAATCATTAAATTCAGAAGTACAATACATAAAAAAAAGAAAAGCAAAGAAAAATTATTAAAAGCAATAGTCAAGCTGCATCTAACACCAAAGAGAGGGTAAACACTTAAAAAACAGTGAGAGAGTAAAAACAATGTAATCTACAAAGGTGAGAAGGAAGTCTCCACAGCTTGTGTAGAGCCAGAAAACAGAGAAACGTTTATTAATGGTGCTGAGAGAAATTCAAACTAGAATTAGATTCTTAGCTAAGAAGAATCAGAAGAAAAACACTGAAAGATTTGATTACCAATAGGAGCTTCTTAAAGTATACTTCAAGAAGAAAGAAATATTTTCCTTTATGAAGGTAAAACAAAGTTAAGAGGCTTGATATGAGAATATTAAATCATGACGTTAAACTAGTGTAGCTATGTTGTCCTTGGCAGCATCAAATTCAAAAGCATTTTGATAATAAAAGTGTGATTCACTACATGTTATTTAAATTAGATAACGAATTATATGCTTGTTGGATAATTTAACTAATGACAGAAAAATCTATTTTTCAGAAAACTTTTTATCCCTAACATGTTAAACATTGTTGAAGCTTGTATTGCATATTTTGCAGGTTATTAATTATTCTTTTATCAGAACTCGTTTGTATCAAAGAGCAAACAGTGGCATAGACATTGACCACAAGCTTCTGAACACTCCTAAGGACTGGATCATACACCCACAACAGGGTTGAAAGGATGTAATGATAAGGTTTGTCCAGTACATGGCCACAAAGAAACTCACCAGAAGCAGGACAATCTGGGTGGCTTTTTCTCTGGAGAGGCTCTCAGGGAGATTCTGGAGCTGTGAAGGTGCTGGGATCGCCTCTGATGCCTGAACAGGAGAATCTCCGTGTATGTGCTGGAGAACAGCATGGATGCTACAAAGGAACATCACTGGATGTTGTCAGAGTGAAAAACAGATCTCTGATGACAGGGCTCATGGGCGAAAGTATTTATCGAGAATCAGCACATTGGCCTGGGTCATGTTGAGAGAAGCCACAGTGTAAAAAATGAGGTTACTATGAAAAGGCAAAACGGGGAGCCATAAAAAGAAGAAAATATGGATAATGTAATTTGTGAACCTGTGTTTAAACTTTGCCATCCAGGTGGTGCTGGGGCTGGTGGTGATGGCCCAGAGCATGATCAGGAGTGGGGTGGTGCAGATGGAGAGGCCCCTCATCACCCTGCTCAGGTAGAAAAGCACCTTGCACATGAAGTCATTCCAAAAATCCAGTGACTCAAAGAGGTCTGTAGACACCAATCCCCTGCAGCGAGGATCTCTATGTGTATGAGGACCAAGGGAGAGATGATCAGGGCAGTGGGCTAGGCCTTTGATCCAGAAGAAATGTGAAGACATAGAAGAGAAGGAGGAAGGCTTTGGCTGAGACTCCAACACCAGCTTGGAAAAAAGGCATATTTAATAGCATGCACAGAAAGAATATTCATCTTAATGGCACAGAGGAAACATCTTTTTTATATCTGGAAAAATCAATAAACCTTACATCATCAATGTTCTTTCTTAAATAGTCAAAATTATCATCGTAATTATTGTTTCTTATTTTATCGACTTAATCTTGATTAACATGGACTATCTCATATAAACTCTGAAAATCTAGCCTCTGCACCATTTTCCACACTAAACATGTATATGGAAAACACCAACATATCCACAAGTATGCCCTGTGGAATGCACACTATCTATACTTTTATTGTACCTGGGCCTCTCTTTTAGAAATCATATCTTTGTTGTCCTTTATTCCCTCATTTTATGTTTAACTTCCAAAACATTGATAGGCATATAAAATTGATTAAACCAATGAAAATACAATATCCACTTAGGTCTTTCCAACATCTCACCAATCTGACACTTTCTATTTATCACGTTTCCACATTTTCGGACCCTTGTGATTACACTGGACCCATTCTATAGTTCAGAATAATCTTTCTATTTTTAGTCAGCTGTTTAGCAACCTTCATCTCACCTTCAACCTTATATTCCTTTTGCCATGAAGTCTATTACATTCCCAATATGTGGGAATTAGGACAAGGAAAACTTTGGGGCCAATTATGCGCTTATCTGAATCCTGTATCACCTAAAAATCATCATGGTTCTCTCTGAGTTTAGTCCCAGTTTAGTTTATGTCCCAGAAATCCTTATGTGAACTCTTCATCTCAAACAGACTAGCTAATATACAACTTTTCAATTATCAAAAGGATAAACATTACTTTTAATGACTTTATGAAAACCGTGAAGTTGCATCAAAATAGTCACATGACTCTTTTCCTGAGACTTCGCTTGCAGCAAGGACATTCTCCTAGGCCTTGAAAATCACTGACATCTCCAGTAACAAAGACAATTCCACTGATTTTTTTCAGGATATCTCCTACACCAGAACACCCCATAAAATTTCACTTAATTATTGTGGACTTACTATCTCATGTTATTTGTCTCGGATTCAGGCATCACTAGTTTAATTCAGTGCTTAGAACAATTCAGCTTTACGACAGAAAGAATAAAAACCAGCACATTCACTTAGATTTCTTTCTGAGATGAACATCCAGTTATATGCTAAAGTCTCTCCTGTCTGTGTCATCACATACATATAAATATGTAAGGCAATGTAGACATGTTGATAATCAGTATTTCTGGCTCAGACTCAGAAATTGATGGCTGATGTAAAGAATTGCTCTAAAACCAGCTGGAATGTAAGAGTTTGTAAAGGACACATCTTACAGTTGATCATCTTTCTCTAAAAGCTCAATCTAATAAAGGGACACCTTTATCTTAACTACCAGAAGCAAATGACTGATAGTTGCCACCAACACACATCTGCATCCTCCATCCATTTTTTTGTTCTGCTGTCAAGTTGGACCCACAAGAAGCATCCAAACAATACTCTCTTACAGGTAAAGTGGTCTCCACATTTTAGGAATCATACTCTGGTATGTTAAAGAATTATCAGTTGAAAAATATTTGGGCATAAGCTACTAATGTATGTGCTAATACAATAACTGTATAATGAACATACAGTTGTTCATGAATTATACATATATTATTTCAATGGAATAATGTTGACAACCAAAGTATAAGTTTTTTACATCTTTTGGAAATATATCTCAACTCACAGAATCAAACAATTGACAGTTGTCAAAAACATGTGTGTGTGCAAAAAAATCATTGGTTGTTGGCCTGCATTTTAAACGTCGTGTCCTATGTATGAATTTAATGAATCTGGGAAACCCAACAGAAAAAATCATGCAATTTGCAATAATATGGTACCCACCAGGAAGAAACAAAATTTAAAATAAATTTACAGAGGTGGCCTATAGTTTGGCCAGAATGCTAATAATTGGGTACTGTCTGATACACTGAAAAGTTAAAAATGCTAACGCACATCTCAGCAACTCATAAGAGGTGACAACCATGGCCCCCTAGAGCTGAAGGTGAATCCTCTGAGCAGCCTCAGCGAACATATAACACAGAACAAGTTCATTCTCATGCCGGCATTCACCCTAGGCTCCTTTCAATGTTGTAAGTCCCAAAGCATATGTACAATCATGAATAATGAAAAATAACACCATCAGATGAACCAGAAAAAAAGACTGATCATAATGTACCTGGGCTTACATCAGGGGTAGGGGAAAAATAGGTGTGAATTTAAAAAGCCATTTACAGAAACCCAGGAGCTGTTTTGCATTAGAGAATATGTTCTTTTGAAGAAAAAAGAAGTTTGGTAAATCTATTTACTCATCTGTATCACAATATCTAATTTTTAGAATAGTGCCATTTTATAAATGATGTCATTTGAGTAGTGATCTTTACACTCTGCCCTGTGCTGACTAACTAGTATCTATATGATTCTTACATTTTTTTTACTATACTAATAAACATACAGTCATTTCCATCATTAATTTCGCCGCAGGTACTGAGCAGCAGTGTAAGGCCTATGAGTGTTCATTGAGAGCATAAAGTGATTAAGATCATTGCAGGTGACAAGGTGAGAGGGGAGAGTCACTTGGTTCAGTCAGCAGCAATGGCTGGCAAACTGGAAAACACAGCTGGCAACTTCAGAGAAGGAAAACATGTCTCTCACCAAGATTACTTCCATGAAAGATCGTTATGAAATGCACAAATGGCACAAGGATAAATATGCTCCGCATCAGATACCACTGAATGACTGCAGTACGTTGACTAGTCTTTAGAAATTTAACTTCGTGTAAGGTGCGGGTGGAGGCACAGTGTTTCTGACGGGAAGATTTATCATTCTTAGCTTCCCGGTGAAAGCACAGGCAGGAAAACTGTCTCCGTGAAAGTATGGGACCCAGAAACAATGGAGAAACTTGATGACTTGATCTCAATTCCTGCGCTACCAATTTTAGGAAATGCTACAATAAAAATCCTTTTGGCTGTATGTGTGTATGTGTCCAGAACAAAGAAGCAAAGTATATACTCTTCTTTCCCTAAAGACTCATAAGTTCTTTTACCATCATGCCCCTGTGCATCGTTGTGAAGACAAAATGAAAGTCATATATAACAACATGGAAAAAAATTGAATTTGGTTGGACATTTCCAAGTTGTAAATTGGAATACCTTCTGTTCTCCATGGACACTTGACTAGAATCAGTTGACGGCCCTCCTTTCTGACATTATCCACCCTAAGTGCATACAATTCAGACTTTCAACATGAATGCTTTAATTTTGTTTCTAAAGTTTAGAGAAAGAGGTTTTTTACTATTCAGTATTCTTGAGGGTCCGATGCCCTCCTGAACCGCAAATGAACAATTGTCATCACCGTTATTGTTCCTTTTTATTTTCAGCCCATCCTGATTTCATTCTTTTTGTCTTCATTTAAAGAAAGATAGGCACAATAAGGCACTATCTCTACTGAATTTGGACACCATTTACTTGTAAATTTCAACAAAATAAAAACAAACTTGTCATATTTGTGAACACATTTTAAGAAGAAAATTAAAATTTGAAACTTTCAATAAAACATTGTGGAAACAAAATCTAGAAGATATACAAGTATATTTATAGTAAGGAAACGATATGTTCTAAATACTTTTAAAACCATTAGTTTCTCATCATTAACAATGTCATCCAAAACAATATACAGATACTTCATAATTTTTAGTTTGTTAAAAATATAAGATACTAAAACAGAATTTACTTTAAGGAAGTATTTAAAATCATGCAGAGTATTTCAAGCTCCCATTCCTGTGATGTAATCATTAACACTACAGAAAATTCATAAGTGGCAGAAAGATATATGTCCAGACAGGATTTTTTGTAACAATAATAACAAAAATTTTGCATTAGGAATTAGTATAAGAGAATAAAATCTTTTCAAAAGGCATTTTCTAAGAGCTAATTAATTTAAAATATTGAAAAAAATGATTTATAACAACTTTAAATGGTTTCAACATATTATAAACATAGTAAGTTATCTCCAAATTTCAAGAACAAGCAATTATGACTAAATCCTTCTGAATTTTTTCAGATTTCTCCTGTTTTAAAAGATAACATTTCGCTGAAGTACACATTACATTAAAACTAAAAAAAAGAAAAAAATAGTAAAATAAGAAAGTGAAATGCAACGGCTATTCAGCGAGCAGCGCCCTATGGCTGGCCTGTAGGTCCTCCGCAGGAGCAGTGGGGCCCCTGGGCCCGGCCAAGCCCTTGTCGCTGTCGCTGTGGCTGCACAGGCCGGGCACCCACCTCTATCTCACCTTAGGCGCTCTGGTTCCAGCCGCAGCAGCGGCACCATGCGACCGCCCTGTTCGCCGTCCCTCCGGCCCCAATGCTGCTCACGCCCCTGACGCTGCCCGCCAGCAGCCCGGTCATCGCAGGGTCCCCTCCGATAAGCAGCTGCTCACGCAAGAGCTGAACTCGCTGTTCCTGGCGCCTCCTCCTGGCTCGGAGGCTCCGCTGCGGGCCGGTTCCAGCAGCACCGGCCACACACCCGCGCCCACACACATTCCCCTTCTCCTCGCGGGGCTGCCCTCCCGCTCCCCCAATGGAGTGGAAAGTACCGTTGCAGCTGGGACAGCCCCTACTGGAGACAGTCCAGCTTCTTCCCATCCTTCCCTCCTGCCCTCCCTGGACTGCCCTCCTTGCTCCCAAATACTGTCACAGGACAGTCACCACTGTTTTGGTGGGAAATGCTGTACATTCAGTGTGATTTTTTCTCCCATGTTGTGTCAAAAAAAAAAAGCCAAATAATGACCAGACTTCTCATTTTTCTCCATTTTTGTTTACACTTTTCTGTTAGCCAAAAATATTTGAGCATCCATCTTGTAGGAGACATTATAATTATTCATATTTACATACACTGTTATACTAATCAATTACATATACTCTAACATATACCCCCGAAATACTTTAATAGAATGAGAGAAACAAAATGGAAATAGAAATTCCAGCAAGATATGGGATGGTTTGAGATAACACAAAACAGACAACACAACAGTGCCTCACCTGTAGGTTGGTGGAGAAACTCCTTTCTCCATTGAGTGCCTTGGGCAGTTTCTGGGCCGAGTGCTAGCCGGCTTATCTACAGTCCGAGTCTCAGAGTCGGCATCACCTCTAGGAGTTAACCACAGTCTCCGAGAAGGAGACTGAGAAGATAGTGGGGAAACAGCAAGGTGAGCCACACAGGTCTTATTGTGAAGGACATAGAGGGCTTAGGCGTGTTAGAAGGTGGCAATAAAAGAGAACTTCCTTCAAAACCTATAGCAACATCGTACCCCATGGCAAAATACTGAACACTTTCCTCTTGCATCTGAGAACAATACAAAGATATATATTATGCTACTTTTATTCAACATTGTACTGAAAGTACTATTCAATGCAATAGTCCATGAAACAGAAACAAAAGGTAGAAAGATCGAAAAGGTTTGTACTTAATGACTGTGTATGTAGCAAACCTAAATGAATCCACAAGCTGTTAGAATCAGTATCTGTATTTAGTAAGGTCACCCAATACTAAGTAAGTACACTAAAATAAATTGTATTTCTATACATAATAAAGAATTAGAAAAGGAAACTCAAAAATGTCATCTACAGCAACATTAAAAAACAACAAATATCTAGGATTAAATCTAACAGAAGAAGTCCTGTATACCCATACAGTGAAAAGTACCAAACATTGCTGAGAAGAATTAAAGGAGAACTAAATGTTGATAGGTTAGAGGATTCAATATTGTTAAGATTAACAATAATGATGAACAAATTGGTCTATAGATTGAATGTAAGCACAATTAAAATCCTAGCAGGATTTGTACATGTTTGTAAATTAACAATTGGATTCTAAAATTTATATGACAGAACAAAAGTCCAAGAAAACCTAAACAAGAGCACTTTAGGTAGTAAGACATATTGTAAAAGTATTGGAATTTAGACAGGATGGAATAGAATATAGATGGGCAGAAATACCAACAGAACATAATGAAAAACCCAAAAATAGCCCTATACCTAACTGTCCACAAAGGTGGCATTGCCAGGCAGAGGCTGAGTCAACTGGATATTCATGGGGGGGAGGGAGCAATGGAATGAACAGTGACCCACTGGCCCCGACCTCACTCCACACACAACACCCAAAATCCAAGCAGGTTGTGGACCTACATGTGAAATAGCAAAAATTCTAAAAGAAAACAGGATCTTGTCTTTTGACAATAGAATAGGCAAAGATTTCCTTAAAAGGACATAAAATACACTAAACATATAAGAAAAGATTGACAATTAGACTTCACTAAAATTAAGAAGTTCCGATTATCAAAAGGAATCATTAAGTGCCTGACAAGGCCAGCCGGATGTATAATACCTCTATCTGATAAAGAACTGGTATCCAGAGTATACAAAGAATTCCTATGAGTAAGACCCACAACCCAATTTAACAATGGCCAACAGATCTGGAACAGGCATTCCATAAAACAACAGCTCCAAATGGCCTGTAACACGTGAAAAGGCTCAATGGCACCAGTCGTCAGGGAAATGCAAGTTCAAACCACAAGGAGATACCCACATACACCCACCAGAGTGCCCCAAATGGCAATAACAACACCAACTCAGTATTGAAGGGGGGTGACTGGAACTCTTATCCCCAGCTAGTAAACTGTTGGTGGTCAATATATACCTACCGCGTAACCCAGCAATTTTATTCTTGGTAGTAGTCACCAAGGAAAATGAATGCCTCGTCTGACAAAAGGCAAGCATGGGCACTTACGAACACAGGGGCAAGTGCGGGGCTCTCCATAGTGCCACCAGGAGAGACTTTTCACACCAACAGGTTGAATTCTTCAGTTTCCCAAGAGGGAAGCTGACCAGCGGGGGCGCTCAGGAGGAGCAGAAGGCGGCGCCCTTCCCCCCGTAAGCACACACCAGCCCCGCGGGCAGCGAGCCCCCGACAGTCCTGGACAAGGCACTTGTGTTTGGCAGAGTCAGTGATTTGGGCCACCCCCGTTCACGGATTTCATTACATCTGACGACAGCTAGGACAGCCCACCTCAAATGGGGACGCAGGCGAGACAGAATATTATCTTCTCTCCTGTCTCCATCTGACTAAGTGGACCAGAGCCTGTTCCTCTCCGACTCCATGCTGGCCTCCAGCAGCTCGCCCTTCCTGCCACTGGCCTCTGGAGGAGGGCGATGTGGTTGTGACCAGCGAAGCTGGGGAAGGCATGGGGGGCCGGGGTTCTGAGGCCCAGATTGAGGGACGGGTCTGGGTTGGGGAGAGGGGTCTGGGGTTCCGACGGCAGAGGGAGGTGGCAGTTATGGAATTCCAAGAAGAGGGGAGAAGGTAGGGAGAGCAGGTCCAGGGCTTCAGAGGACATGTGGGTGGAGGTGGGCAGCTGTGTAGGGGGAAGTTCTGGGGTTCTGAGCAGGGCAGATCTGGGGTTCCCAGGTAAAGTGGTGTAGAATTCCGGGGGTTGGGGTCGGTGGGGTGGGAAGGTTGGAGTTCCAATGGGAGCAAGGGCTGGTCAGGGGTTCCGAGGGCGGGGTTGGAGAAGGAGGATGCTCTCTGCAATGTTGGAGGAGGGGGCACAGGCCTTGGGTTCCGGGGCTGGGGACTGGCGCTCAGCCCAGACTTGCCCGCTGGCTTGAGCAGCGCCCTAGCCCCCAGTCCCTTGTCGCTTGGCATCCTGCCGTTGCCCTGGGAGACCGGCCCTGGCAGCGCTGCGCACTGTGCGGTCACAGGGCGGGGGCGGCGGGTCCTGGGCGTGCGGCACCGAGGCCGGCCCGGGTCATTTAGATTCATGGGTGCGCGGGAGGCCACAGGGGTGCGGGGTTTACTTGCGCTTTGTCAGGGGCTGCGGCTGGGGCAGGGAAGGCGACAGCAAAAGGCTGCAGTCGGTGGCGCTCAGGCTGAGCACCCGTCCAGGTTCAAGTCCCGGGCTGCGGTCGGAGATGCAGCTGGCGCAAGGGCGGAGGCACAGGCGCAGGACCAAGAGGGCCTTGGTTTCTGAGCGGGAGGGTCCGCTTGTGGCCAACACGCCCCCGCCCCGGGACAAGTGCTCCGGCCCCGCGCCCTGGCTGTCCTGGTCACACAGACCCGCCCTGGCATTTCAACCTCCTTTTCAAACAAAAGACGGGGCAGGTCATACCCCGCCCCTTCCTCCTCATCTCCCAGGACCGCCTGGCTCAGCCTACTCGCCCCCACCCTGGGGCTGTCTCCAACCCTTGCTCGCCTTGGCCCCCAACTAGACGCCCCGCCCTGGCCCTGATGTCAGGCTTGAGGTGGGCGGATGGGGATGCGGGGCAGGAGCTCGGCTTCTCCGCGACCTGGGACCTGGGTGTCCTCCCGCGGGTTGTCGCTGTCCCCTTGCCTGCTGGAGGCGATGAAGTGACCATGTCAGCTCCTACGTCCAGCGAAGGAAACCGGAGCGGCCTTGGCCTCCGCAGGGTGACTCTTCGGGCCCCACCCCCGCCCGGGTGTTCAGAGCCCCTGCCATCTATGCAACCAGTGTCCCATGCCACCCAGATCCTACCCTCCAGGGCAGTTTCCTGGCTTCTTTGTCCCGCCTCTGGTCTGGCATCTTGGCGGGGTGGGGGTAGGGGGATAGGAAAGACCACCCACTCCTTCGGTGCCTTCGCTAGATCAAAACCGAAATGCCATCTTTATTGGGTTCAGAATCGGTTTTATTTTACGTTTAATTTTTCCAAGATATCCCACAAGGGAGGTTCTTGTAGTGGCTCTTAGAGGACTCCAAGTGCGGGGGTGGGTGGTTTCACCCCAGGAAAGCCACTAAACTCTCACCAGCAACCCTTCCTGACTGGCCTCTAGGGGTTACGGAAATCATTACTACATTAAAAGATGGCCCTCATCTCCATCCGCCGCTTTCCTGTTTTACCTCCCCATTTTTTCAGAACTAGGGCATGCCGATCGCTGAAACCCGCCAGTAAATACACAGGCCACACACTACATGCACCTGTGAGCATTTGCTGTGCAAGCAGCATTAAACTGCACCAGGCGAACACGCCCCGCCACCAGCGCACGGCTGTGGCGCCAGTAGCGATGTCGCCGCCACCCAACGCCTCGCCTCCCCGCTCCTCCCTCAGCCACTAACAGGGATAAACTGTAAATTTCTAACGGTCCCAGTCGGCCCAAGGACCTCCTTGGTCGAGCGGCGCATGAGGCAGCCGCAGGTCTGGTGATGCCATTGGCGAAAGAGGCAAGAGCGGCGCGGGGGTCCCGTGTGGGCGCCTGGGGCAGCTGGTGGCTGCACAGGCCAAGTGGCGGGCCATGCTGCACCTGGCAGCCAAGCTGGTGGCTTCTTCTGGAGGAAGGCGACGTACCACAGCAGGAGGCCGGGTACTCACCGCAGGTGTCGCGTGGGAGGGGCGCGGGTGGACTCGGCTTGTGGGCGCCGGACCGAGACGACAGCGGCCGCCCAGCGCCACCCTGTGCTGCGCGGTCCTGTCCTGGGCGGAACTTGGCGGGGGGGGGGGGGGGGGGGGGGGGGGGGGGGGGGGGGGGGGGGGGGGGGGGGGGGGGGGCGGGACAGTGGAGGCGCATGCGCCAGGGCTGCCTGCTGCCGGGGTCTCACCGCAGCCCGCGTCACTTCATGTTTTATATTAATATTATGGCTGCCTTGGCCGGG
>RJWJ010023136.1:0-26208 GCA_004363605.1 Indri indri
AAGTGAAGAAAAAGCATGGTAAATAGAAATAAAAAACATAAAATAAGCTACATAAGGAAAAATAAGCCCAGATGTATCAATTAATCATAAGAAATATGAATGAACATAGAGAAACTCTTGCACATATTCCCAAGAAAAAATGTACCAGGATGTCCACCCCAGCATTGTTTTTTCAACAGAGAAAAAAATTGAAACAACTCAAATTCACCATCCTTAGGGGACTTCATTAAAACATTGTGGCATGTTTATAATTTGGAACTCTCTAGAGGGATTAAAGGTGAATGAAATTGATTTATATATGAAATTCATTTTTATATCAACATGGTTAGGGCCCAAAATTATGATAATAAGTGAAAAAAGCAAGTTGCAGAATGACATATATAGTATAATGTCATTTGTTCAAATTGTTTAAACACTCAAACAATGCTACATGTTGTTTATAAATAAACTATGAAAACATGGATGGGAAGGGTATTCAAACTTCTGGAATGGGGAAAGAGGGGAAAGGAGAGGTTCAATTGTATCTTTAATGTTTTATTTCTTTAAAAGTCTCTGAAGCAAAGACGACAAAAAGTTAACTGTTCATTCCAGTTACTGGTCTACCATACTCTGTGTACTTTTCTGAATGTTTAAAATATTTCATAATAAAAATGTATTATTGACTCAAAATATTATAGAGCTGGGATGTCTAATAATTAAATTAAATTTACATTAAAATTATCATTAAATTAAAATTTCAGTTTCTCAGAGGCTCTAGCCACATTTCAAGCACTCAAGAGCCACACTGGCTGGTCACTACCATATTGGACAGTGCAGTTTTGGAACATTTCCATCATCACAGAGAGTTCTGTTGGGCAGTCATAGAGCCTCAGGGCACCCCACCTCAGAGCACTTCTCATTTTTCATACTGTAAGTAGATATTAATGATAGTGATATGCACAATATAGACCCAATATGCACTGAATATAGAGCATAACTATAGACCCCTTTGGGAATTTGGTTAAGTGTTGGTGTTGTGTTGTGCTGTGTTTTCTCAAATTACTTGAAGTTCCTGAAAGGCCGATGTCCAGTTAATTGAGATTTCCCTTTAGTATGTCAACTGATAACAGCCAGAGTAATTTAAAACTCGTAATAATGATAGGGTTGTTGCAGCCACTATGTATTTGATTCCCTAACTATTTCAATTCCACCCAGTGACTTGCCAAGGTATAAATCTGGTAAAATTAACACAAAGAGGGACATTTCTCAGATTTTCTCATTTACTAAAGTAAATGCTGTAAACAGTTATCTGAATGGCCAATATTTCACTAGGAAGTTCAACATTAATGACAACAAAAACCCATTACAAAGGCATTGAGAAGGTTGGAAAAAAGAGCATTGGCTTCACGAAGGGAGAGACTTGAGATTTTACCCTCAGACCAAACAAAGAATTACTGCAGGCCATTAACTTCTTTTCATTTGGGCTTTAATTGGCTTTCTCCTTAAACAAATTTTCCTGAATCTCCTCTAACTGTCTAATCAAGGATGAGCCGCGAAATACACCAAAGCGAAAGTGATCTGGGTTCTGTATGCAGATGGCTCCCAAAATACAGATGTTTTACCAGCCATCGTCAGGTTAACATATGGGAAATTCTTTGGGTTACAGAGGCTATGGGGGACATAAAACCACTGATCATATCCTCCCAGGTAGCAAGTCAATTTCAATACTGTGACTCCATGAATGTGTGAGATGTATTCATTCATTCATTCATTTTACAGTAATGTTTCTGAGCACCTACTAGGTCAGGCACTGTCCTAAGAGATACAGCAATACAGAGACAGACATGGTCCCTGTGCTCGTGTTGCTGTTAACGCACAGGGTAGAGCTGTCTTCCCGGCCTACGGTACAAGGCAATTTGTGAGAGCATCCTAGCCAACCACAAATGCTAACAGAGAGCTTTGAGACTTGGCAAATTGTAGAGTCAGGTTCTCTTTGTATTAAGAAATAGAATTGGGGTCTTTGGAAAAGGTAAAGCTAAATTTCTTTCAAAATTCCAAAGGCATTTGAAAGTCCCAGTGAAGAAAATCCTACCTGTGAGCCATGCCCATGGTTTTTATTAAACACCCAGATCTCCCTAATCTTGCTGGGATAAGTATACAGTTACAACCTTACAGACTTTCTGAGGAAGACCCGAATTCTAATAAAAGGATCTAATTAAAAGGAGAAATGAGATGTTCTGCTGCGGTGTAAGGCTGAACATGACGCATGCGGAGCAGGAGAGGAGAAAGCACAGTGGGTCGTGCGTCCTGCGGAGAGGGAGCACCACCCTGAGCGGCGCCTTTGCTTCAGGAGCCATTGTCCATCACGCATTCAGTTCTCCCAACAACACTGCACCCCTATTTTACCATGGAAAACAAAGCTCAGAGAGGGGGCTTCTCCAAGGCCACGAACTAAGGAGTTGAGGCTACAACCCAGGTGTGCCAGCTTCACCTTGGCGACCCTTAATCCACCTTGTCTGACTTTTGGGTAAGGATAACCTCAAAGGTTCTTTCCACTGTCTCTGAGTCAATGAGTGTACCCCGTCATTCAGTGTGAAGTCAAAGAGAAGTCACAAGAAACATCTAAGCTACTGATAATTAAGAGATTTGAACTATAAACCAAAATGAGTGTTGTTTCATGAGTCTCTTTTCATTACTTTCAAGTTTTATTCACTTGATAAGGTAAAGAGAGAATAAAACAATCAAGAAGGCTTTCAAGTTCCTCAATACCCAGGTTGCAATAACATCTTTTTTATCATTGTGTTTTGCAGAAAGATTAAGTATTAAATTATAAAACTAATCTCTTCAGATATCAGGAATAATGTCAACTTTGATAAATCTTTGCTCACTATGAAGATTGCTTTGAAAATGACCTGACCCAACTTAATGAATAATTTAACAATTGATTTTTCTGGCAGAGACACTAAAGAATGAAAGACAAGGCCTCCGAAGATAGTCTTGGGAGGAAAAATTCCTTCTCCCTGAGACCTTTATTTCACCTTAGGTTGTCTATGCCTGGCTATGACAGGGACATTCCACCATTTGTCCCTGTTAGCTCTTCATGGACTGGATTTATAGCTTTTGAAATAAATGCCATTTATTTTGATGCAACAATATATATCCCAATCCCTGCCCAACAAAGGATGCTTCTGGGCCCAAACCTGGGCCACACACTAGGGATACAGAGGCCAACAGTGCATGGCCCTTACCCTGAGGGAACTTAAGGCCTGGTAGCAGAGGCCACAGATAGAGAATCAGCTGCAGTGTGAGAAATGCTCTGGAAATCCAGAGGCAGGACTCTTTCCTCATACAGGGTCATCGGGGACACTCTTCAGAGAAGTAAAGTAAGCACAGGAAGAGCAAAGTCCGGGAGCAGAGAGATAGCACGGCACCTTCAGGGAACTGCCTGCATCTGAGCAATACTTGGGCACTAGTTTACCAGAAGCCAAAAGGAGCAGCTTTCATTTCTATATAGAAACACAGTGAATGCAACAGCCAACCAACCTATACAAGTATGTATTATTGTATTGGTTATGAAAACACCATGGGAGCCATTACGGTAAGAAAATGTCATAATTTTCTGAAATATTGAATACCCCTCAGGTAAGTTCTCAACACACCAAAGTGTAATCAGCACTAAATTTATGTAGTATTTTCTTTTCTAGAAAATTCAGTGTATAGTATATATTAAAACTGTGCAAAACACATTCACTATGTAAAAAGAGAGTTATGTTCTAGATGCAGATAATTAAGGCCATTCATTCACCTATATAGAATGTCGGAGGTGGGGGAACATTCAAAGGTCACACAGGATTAGGGGGAATTCTTTTTTTGGAGACAGGATCTCACTCTGTCATGCGGGCTGGAGTGCAGTGGTGTCTTAGCTCACTGTGACTTCCAACTCTTGGGAAAAAGCAATCCTCCTGCCTCAGCCTGCCGAGTAGCTTGATCTACAGGCATGCACCACTGCACCGGGCTAATTTTTTTTTTTTTTTTTTTTTTTTTTAGTAGAGACAGCGTCTCACTCTTGCTCAGGCTGGTCTCGAACTCCTGGCCTCAAGCGATCCTAGGGAGAATTCTTTAATGTGTAGAATTGAGGACACCTAGTATCACTGTCCCCCATATACTAAATGCCTCAGCACACCACAAATTACAAAACACTCCCCAGGCAGTGGAACCACTTTCGTTGGCAGAGGTTAATATTCCTGGTCTCTGTGTCTACTCCTTCCTGCCCCTTCCCCATGGGAGGAGAAGTGACCTTGATTGGCTAGTCTGAGAGAACTTCACCCCCTCTCATCTGGAGTCAGCATGCTACAGGATACATGCAATCCGAATCATTCTCCAGGAGGACAGGAAAGCTTGAAAATGTCCAGTTTTGCCCAGGACTGCTGGATAAGTTAACTCTAGGAAAAACAGCAAGCTCATCTGGCTAAAGGTTTAAAGCCGCTTTCTCTAATCAGCATTGTCAGTAATACAGCAGACTTTCTTGCCCTTCATCTGTCTATCTCCTGAGTCTTGTTTTTCAATTGCTTGAAAGAAGGATTGGAGTAAGAAAAGGAAGTTGTTTATTGTGCCTCCACACACACCACATTTGGAGAAAGGGATAGTGATCATTACCATTAGGAAGGATGGGGCCTTCCAGAATGAGTGAGTCGGGTGAGGCGTGAAGAGCCCTGCACACCTCGCCAGGGAAAGCTGTGCTTTGCGAATTGTGCTTCTCAGAGCCAGGTTCTGGAGAGGCCTCTCGGGGGTTCCAGCAGAGGAGATAAGGGAAGGGAAAGTGCCGGCCACTATTTCAACCATAGCAACTGTGGTTTTCTGTGTTTTCTACTGGGCTTGGATGTACATAAAATTTTATTTGTTAAAAAAAAAAAAAGAAAAAGACGTTCCACTGCAAGGAAAAAAAAAGTTTGAAAACATCTGATCTAAGATGGGCAGACAAGAGAGCAGCTGACGAAGGGGAGAGGAGAGTGATAAGGATATGCCAACAATGCAAGAGGAAGGAGGAACATTTGCAGCCCAGGAAGCCTGAGGAATGGGACTTTTCAAGCGAGAGGGAGTGGCCAGAGGAAGGTCACGTAAGTCGAGGACAGGGAGTGACCACTTCATCTATTCACAATGCAATCTTGGCAGGCACAGGCTCCGGGCAGTGCCAAAGGTTCAAATGCAGTGGATTAAGAGGCAAGTTAAGAAGTGAGGAAGCTGAAGCCGTCTCCAGTGTGGAGATGATGGAGACTGGCTGGTATCAGTTTCCCCAGTGTCTCCGTGCTGTCGAAAGGATCCATGCACAAAGGAAATTCAATCACTGCAATGTACTGGACCATAGATATTATTCGTGGTAGAAGTGGAGAAATCCTTCTTCAAAAAGAGTGGCCAAAACAGGAGGCACAGGGGCTGGGAAGAGTACAACAGCTAACCCTTGCCTTGCCTTCTTCCCTGGAAGGCCTGGTGTTGGGTTTTGTTTTGTTTTGTTTTGTTTTCTCCTGTTGGAGAGAACATTAATCTTTCTGGGAAGTCCGTGTATCAGATGGGAACTGCAGTTAACAATGCCTCCACTGTTTCTAACACAATGAACGTCGGATCAGCAGGAGAGAAATGACTTCTCCTCCCCCATATTCCATGTCCTGCTGGTAGCAGGGACATAAAAGCTGCTGACTGGCTGCCTAATGGCCCATGGAAGTCACAGAGGTGACATCGTTAGTGTCGGAGACCTCAAAAGGGCTTCTTCCTTCATTCTTAGACCCAGAGAACAGTAGAGAGGAACCAGGAAGCAACAGCTAGACAAAATGAAATCTCCTTAAGTTAGGAAACACTGGAGAAGTTACAGGGGGGAAAATTATGCATCATAACTGTCATTGCCCCAAATGTGGCTCTGAAATTCAAATTATGTTTGACCACCCCCACGTGAGGACATGGTGAGCGGTCAGAAATGCTCTCATGATCTGCTGCACTCCACTGGACAAAAGACCTACAAGAGGCACTTTGGATCGCTGATCACTGGAAGAAACAAAGACGCATGTTCTTCTGCTGGCTCTGCCTCTGATCTCATAAGCAACCCTGCTCCACCATTCGCATTCTCTGTGTCTTCTTCCACTAGCCAGCAAAACTGGTTTTCAGGCCACCGTGTGGATAACTCCTTAGAGCCTGCTAGGTGCTCCAAAGGACACTGAAAGGTCAGGTGGGAAAGGTGCTCCCTGGACTTACTAGGTCTGATACTTGTACCAACCTTGAGAGGAATTATCACTCATTTTATAGGTGGAAAAATTGAGGCAAGAGAAGATAGGTCACTGGCATAAGGTCCTTCAGCTGATAAGTGACAGGGCTGAGTCAAGCACCCAGGTACATCTGGCTCTAAAACATATGAAATAAATGATGAGTGGATAAGTAATAATTAAGTGAACGATAAAGGAATTATTAATTATCATTATTATATAGAAGGGCTGTCCGGAAAGTATCCAGCCATGTAACTGTTCTTGTTATATTAACAATGGCTGGATACCTTCTGGACAGCCCTCATTTTTTAGAAATGTTAAGTCCCATTAGGGACTTTTGACTTTTGTTTCTTTCCCTACTTTCAGAGTCACTTCTTTGTCCATAAACAACTGTTAGCCAGACAGTCTTGTTAGTGGTCAGAGATTTAGTGCTCAAAAAGCGATAACCAGGAAAGTTCTGGCACCTTCTTCCTGTGGTGCAATAAGCTGTGCACGATTTGTAAATTGTAAAACAGCCATAAACCACAGAAAATATTAAGTGGAGAGCAGAGAAAGAACATCGTATCATGGTTAAATACATTTTGATATATCCACAAAATGGAATGCAATGCAACCATTAAAAAACATGATATGAAAGAGTTATGAATGGCATATTATAATGTTAGGTGGGAAAAATGTGTGTATATATAGACATTATTAATAATTATTGCCTTTGGGAGATGGCTTTATGGATAACCTTTTCTTCTTTTTTGTACTTTCTTCTGTTTCCAAACTTTCCTTCAATTAGCATTCATGATTTTCAGAATTAAAAAATATGTCAAACCTTCCATTGTTATTGAGGGCTGACAAGAAGGCAGTCCATAGGAGTTCATCTTTCTGCAGGGCACAGTGTGTTCAGAAACCTCAGTACATCTTCTCCTCCCATTTTCCATAGACACCCTGACCCTTTGGGGCATGGTTTCCCCTCGTACAACATCACACCATTTTGTTTGACTCTCAAATGCACTTGGCTAGAGGCTTGTGGCTTCCAGAAGGCACCACTGAAGTTATCTTCCTTCCTGCCTTGGAGTTTTCCACAGTCAGAGCTTAGAACAAGGGGAGAGAGCCATACACAGAGCCCAGTGAAGGAGCTCCAGGGGTTTGTTCATTTCCCAAGGATGCCCCCAGAGCCTGCTCCAGCTCTCCCAAGGAGATCACTGCCTCCCTCCCATTGGCCCCACAAAAGTGACTTTGGGATTATTTTACAGAGCTCTGCTCCATGTCTCTTTGGAGCCCCTCAACCACTCTTACCCTATTTAACATGAGCAAACTGAGGATCCAAAGGTTCTGTGAGTTCCCAAGGACCCATGGCTCAAAAAAGGGGAGAAGTAGAATCTTAACCTCAAGCCTTCTGGTCCTAACTCCCTACTGTTCTCCAGTGTAGCATTCTGCTGCCTGGGGGCTCCATTGACAGACATGTCCTAAAGGGCTTCATGGGCCACCAGGAGCCATCCTAGCCTTAAGGATCATCACTCTGGTCACAAACAGCCCCTTTGGTGGCAGACAAAGTGTTAACCAGTGTCCAATGCTGACTTTCCTTGGAGGGAACCTAAATCCCAGAATGGCAGCCAATGCCTATGGCAAAGCTGAATCAGACCCACCAATAGCCCCAGTTATAATTTCTAAAAATGGATTTATGCCTCTTATATGGAGGAAAAAACAGTCACATGAGCAGAAGTTCTCTGAAAAGGAATGTGGAGGAAAAAGACTTTATTCCAGTGAATAGACACAGCCTTTCATGTAAAACAAAGGTGCTTTCCAAAGAGCAGAGAGGATTCTGGTTTTACAGCAAAAGTTCCTGCTCAGCTTCCCAATCAGATTTGTTTATGCAAATGAAGGATTCAAATTTGCTTAGTTCTGATTGGTCAATACACTGAGCCCTGATTGGTCAAGGCAAATTATCTGTGATTGGTTGGTTCAGGTGACCTCTGAAAGTCCCAAAGATAAAATAGGTGTGTATTTTGGGGAACTCAAAGTACATGTGTGAGTTCTTGTCAGCAAATAGCTACTTGACTCTATTTTAAATGTAGGCCCAGTTAGCCTCGCAGGATACATCGGGAGGGGTTGGCTCTTTCTGGTTCACATTTGTTTAACCAATAGCAACTCAACATCATTACTTGTCAGGGAAATGAAAATTGAAATCATTCTGAGATAATCACTATGCATTCACCAGAGTGGCTAAAATTTTAAAGACTGAGAGTACCAAGTGGTAGCAAGGAAGTAGGGCAATAGAATGTTCAAACATTGCAGATGAAAAGATAAACTGGCCCAACCACTTGGTTAAACCATTTGGCACTATCCGCTACAAACATATGCTTCTCTAAGACTTGGCAAATCCACTCCTAGGTATAAACTCAAGAGAAATGAATGCCTACATCCACTCAAATATGTATACATGAATGAGCATAGTAGCTTCATAATTAAAGCTAATTAGCAGCCAAAAACAAGAAATAACCCAACAGCCATTGACAGGAGAATGAATAAATTGTGGTATATCCATACAATGGAATACTACACAGCAGTAAAAGAAAGAACAAACAACTGCTGCACAGAATGACAGGGATGACTCTCACAGACAGCGTGTCGAATGAAAGAAGCCCACACAAAAGAGTGGTACACAGTGCACATGATTCAGCAGTGTGCTCACGCAGTTCATGCTAGCTGGTGAGAATGAATTGTTACATACATTTTCAGGAATTTTGCAAGCCAATTGTTAAATACAGTCTTTATCAGAAATTAAATTATGTAAACTTACAACTAAATACTCAAAACTCTTTACTTCCTAATTATTTTACTACATTTTTACTCTTATCTATGCAATTGATGTTATTGACATCTATTGTGGAAATACTATATAATTGTCTCCTACTGTACATCTGTTTCGAATTCCATGTTCGAAACCTCACCTTGAGAGCTTCAAATCAATGGTGGTGATTGCCAGGGAAATTGACAAAGGTAAAAATCAGGGCTTACTTCTTCTTTTTAAAAAAATTCTGGGGCACTGGCCGTCAAACATTTATCAGTACACCACTGCTCTGATTCCGGTTGTGTGAAGCTCATGATAGAAAAAGCTCATATATGAGAGTTAGAAGTCAGAAAGGAGATTACCTGGTGGGCATTGGGGGGCTCCTGCCTGGGAGACTTCCAGGGTGATGGTAGTAATACTCTACATTTTTTTCATGGTGGTGATTCTATGGGTGTAAACATGTATACACATTATGTAAGTGATACCTCAATTTTAAAAATAAATTTTAAAAGTTTTTCAAAACAGTTACTCTGAAGGGAGCTCCTCCATAGGAAGTTGGGAGGTTTGGCATCCTTACAAAATCTGTTCCATCTTTGTGATGCAACCTGAGTTATGAGGACCCTGGGAGGAAAGAGAGTCTGCAGTAACTATTTCTCGTGACTAGACCGTAAGCTTGGAGAACAGGTCCTGCACTGGGTTAAACTTCGTAATTGGCAGATAGTCCCCCTCAATGCAGATAATAATAATGATGGCTGAGGTCTTTTATTGAGCACTGTTTTAAGTGCTTTACATGGGTTAACTCATTTAATACCCTTAAAACCCAAAGGATTTTATGATTCCCATTTTTTCAGATAAGGTAACCGAGGTTAAAGGTGTTACTCTAGGTCACACAGCTGGGAGGTGACAGAATCAGGATTTCAACCCAATGAACCTGCCTCCCATGACTATGTTAATCTTTACACACTTCTGACAATAAACAATAAAAATAAGCTATTAGGTTTTTAATTAATTTGCACCAGATAACCCAGCATGGCCCCACTTTTGGGTCTACACTACCTGTACCTGTGAAAAGAGATACATAGATGAAGGTTCAAACATGTGCCTACCCTTTATTGCAACGTGGCAGGCACATTCTAGGACTTATCTGATGTGAAGTTAAACTAATGTGCAATAAACATAACTAATTGTAAATGATCCAAAAGGGGAAACTCAATTGGCGGTTTCAGAGGTGCAGTTTGGTCGACTGTGCCAAGGGAGGAATGGGAATTCAAAGATAACGTGTTATAACGCATTATCACTGAACTCGCCAAGTTGTTTCAGCCCTGGCGAGAGAAATATCGAAGTCCTAATGTGTGGCCCACGGCCCCTGTGCATTAATTACCCTGGCCTCACCCTGTCTGAGCATGTGCCTCTCCTCAAACACAAAAAAAATCTGCAGCAGGACCTGCGCACAGTGAAATCCACTCACCTCTCTGAATTAGTCTGGGGCGATTGATGGAGTCAATTAGCCAGATCTGGGAGGTGCTTTACAAATAATGGAGACCTTGCTTTTATGGGTGAGAAGACTGACATTCAGAGAGAGGTTGTCTAAAGGGATTCCCATGAAATAGGTAAGAGAATTCTGTCTTGAGACCTACCCATTTAGTCTGTTGTCCTGCCCAATGAGTTTGGTGCCAAAAAGTGCTTCTCTAGTGTCTAAGATCATGCCCTTTGTGCTATGACCACAGCCTCTGTGAAAGCCCTGTGCCACCATGACTGCTCAGTCTCAGCGATATTCATTGAGTGCCAGCAAAATCTGAGAAAGCAAACCAGAGCCCGTCTCGGGTTGCAGGTGGGAGCAGAGCTGTGCAGGGCAGTGTCAGGGGACTGCGCGGATCCAGCTACCAGAGCGGGGGCCGGAGCTCGAGGGAGCGTGGGGTAGAGCCCTGTAGGATCCTGGCAGGGCGCAGGTCCCATCTCCTCAGCCTTTCTCCAAACCCTCATACAATCTTTCGCCTTCCTGTATCCTGTCTCTTCTCTTCTCCATCTTGCTCCTATGTCCCTCTGTCCTCATGAGAGAACAGAAATAAACTGGCAAGATGCAGTGCAAAAGGGGTGGGCTCTACCTGAGACCCTGACCAACTTAATCATCTATCAAATGGGAGTCTCATGGGATGATTAAAGGGTTTAGAAGATGCTATGTATATGTAAATGTATACACACATACGCTACTTTTTAAAAAGTATGATATACTTACCAAGAAAAAAAATAATAAACCATCTCCCACATCATCTCCATCCCCACTCTTCCCCTACTCCCAGGAAAAGAGATCAGGATTCTAATATGGGAATTTTACCACTGGTCCCAACAAAAGGATTTTTTGGGCTTTTAGGGCCCTTGATCTCTCAGTCTTTACATAAGATGGTCCCCTGGCCTGGAACTACTTTCTCCTTCCCTTTCTTTACCTGGCTAATTCCTACTAATACATGAAGACTCGGCCCAAGCGTCCCTTCTTCCCAGAAACCATCCCTTATCAAGAAACCCTATCCTTTCCAGAGTCCCAGAGCTGACCTCTTTCTAATCACACCCATAGGCCTAGGACACAGACATGTCATTGGGAGTTTCTGCTTTGCGGTTCTTTTCCCAACAGTGTCTTGTGAAGGCGTGACCTCCATTAACCACTGCATCCACAAGTCTACCTGGCACCGAGCAGGCGCTTGTGGGTGAATATTCTCAAGTCCAAAACAGGGATATAACAAAAAAAATTTTTTTAAAAACCAAGAACAGGACTATAATATGTACCGATTCATACTAAAGTGTTAGTGACTTAAAATTGCTTTTCCCTGTGACTTTGCTTAAAGGAGGACGAAGGAAAAGGCAACACAGAAAGATGAACTGCTGGTGGTGAAATTTCAGGTACTAATGGAAGATAGAGAAGCACCAGATGAGGTCTTTCTAAGGGTCCTGAGGTAAGAGACACAGTTTTTCCAACTGGAAGGAACCTACAGGGTGATCAGATTTCACTTGCTTTTCAACTGTGCTCTGCAGATTCCTAGAGATTCCTGGGAAAGCACAGGGAGCCGCTGGGAAGAAAAGATGAGGGTTGGAGGCTGTGGCTGGCTCCAGATTCCCCTCCCCCAGTCAAGAAGGGAAGCTCTGCTACTGTTTTCTGTTCTGTTCTTGTATGCGAGATTTTGTTTGAAGAAAGGGTTCTTTTGCAAAAAAAAAAAAAAGATCTAGTCCAATTCATCCATTTTGTAGATGAAGACAATGAAGCTCAGAAAGTTAATACCAGTTGCCCAAAATAACATAGTAGGTGGTCAGAACTTTCTATTCTCCCACCAGTGCTTATTTCACTACCTGTGTAGTTACCCGAAGCACACTGTACGTGCAGCTGGCTGCCCCCGGGGGCAGGAAGGTCTCCCTGCAGACTCTACACCTCTGGCCAAAAGCCTCCCCAGCCCCTTTCCTTAAAAAAGAGGGGAAGGTTGATGTGGTGAAGTTACTGGATCTTGCTATTCCCTTTTGTAGATGATGAAAATGGGCACGGATTCTGCGGCTCATCCTTAGTAGGACCCAGGCCTTCCTGACTCTGTGGTCGCACACAGCCGAGCGCTCGCAGTGTGCTGCGGACATCATACGGTGAAGGAGCTCAGAGGACCCTGACTTCGGGCTGGAGTCATCGGGAGAAACATGCTGCGGAGGGAGGGATGGCCAGATGAGGGGTGGGAGCAGAAGCCCAGGCCCATCCAAAGTGAAAGAAAAGGGGGGTGGGGTCAAAACAAACAAAAAACAAACAAACAAACAAAACCAAAAAACAAAGCGAGAGACAGCATCACAGCCAGAGTGAGCTTCAGAATCCCAACAGCTGCTTCCTGAGCCTCTGAGAACCGTTTCTGTGATCATTCATTCCTCCTGCGAAGGCCATTTGGAATAATTCTCTCCCTAAGTGTTACGGTCCTTCCAGGTCCTTATATCAAATTAAATATCACCTACTGACTCAGCCGAAGGAGCAACACGAGCAAACAGCACAAAGGATTCTATCATCCTGGGGGATGTTTTCTTTATTTGTGTCTTCTGGAAACCACCTGACATAAGACAATAGTCCTTTCAGGATTTACCACCAACTGGAGCTGCAAATTATCACAGGTGCCTGCTGAAAGCCCAAGACAAAACTCTCCCCAGAGAGAAAATAAACAAGAGCTATTTCACTTTATGTGGATCCCGACTCTTAAAGTGCCCTTCTCTTCTAATAAGACTTTGTGCATTTTTTGGTCATGCCTCCAGTTTGCCCACATTACTGTTACTGTGGGAAATGCAGCCCTGGGAACTGAACCCAAATTTGCAGCCAGCTGGAGCGCTTGAGGCACGCTTAAAAGAAATAATAGTAACAGACAGTGCTACTCCAAATACTTCACGTGGGACAATGTATTTAATCCACATGAGAATCCAATGGGGTGGATATGATCATTTTACAGTGAAGGGGACAGAGAGGTTAAGCCACTTGTCCAAGGGCACACAGTTGGTGAAGGCAGGGCAGCCTTCAAACCCAGGCAGTCCAAGTCCAAAGCCACAGCCTTAACTACCATGCTGCAGTCTCAGTGCTCAGCACAACTGCACGTCGGGGTGCCTCTGCCTCTGTGTGCAGAACACACAAAATAGTGAGAAGATCAGGCGTCAGGAACTTTGCTGACTTCATTTAGAAAGTTCCTCTGGGCAGGGACCAATGCGAGTTTGAAGCTCGACTCTGACCTTTACTAGCAACATGACCTCGAGCTTTCTCTCTTTGAGATCTTTCCTAATGAGTGAGATGAAGATGCCCGTAGGAGCCGTTTCTGGGAGCCCTTGCTAAGGGTGGAGGAGTGAGCACACCGCGAGCAGTCAGCTACTGGGCATGCCTTCTCCATTCCCCAGCGCCTGCCCCACTCCCAGCCTTTCCGAACTAAAAGCTGCTTTCCTGAAATTCCTACCGTTTGATGCTGCTTATATCTCATATTCGTTTGCTAGGGCTGCTGTAACACAGCACCAAAAACTGGGTGCCTTAAACACAGAAATGTATTGTCCTATCGCTCCGGAGGCTGGAAGTTCAGGATCAAGGTGTCGGCAGGGTGGATTCCTTCAGAGGGCTGTGAAGGAGAATCTGTTCCAGGCGTCTCTCCTGGCTTCCGGTGGCCTCAGGCACTCCTTGGAGATGACATTCTCCCTGTGGCTTCATTGCATCTTCCCTCTGTCTTGTCCGTCTCATCAGTGTTGGTGTCCAAATTTCCCCTTTTTATAAAGACACTAGTCATATCGGATCAGGAAACACTCTAATGACCTCAACTTAATCATCTGCAAAGACACTATTCCCAAACAAGATCCCATATACAGGTATTGGGGGGGGGGGGCGGTTAGGACTTCAACACCTTTTTTTTTTTTTTTAGTAGACAGACCTCTGTCACCCAGTAGTGTGATCATAGCTCACTGCAGCCTCCAACTCCTGGGCTCAAGCAATCTTCTTGCCTCAGCCTCCTGAGTACCTAGGCTTATAGAAAGCCACCATGCCTGGCTAATTTTTTAATTTTTTTGTAGAGATGGGGGTCTCCCTATGTTTTTCAGGCTGGTCTCGAACTCCTGGCCTCAAGCGATCATCCTGCCTTGTCCTCCCAAAGCGCTGAGATTACAAAGGCATGAGCTACCTCACCCAGCCAGACTTCAACATCTTATTGGGGGACACATTTGACCTATAACATGCCCTATGGAAATATGCCAAAGAAGTCACCTTCCTGCACCAAACCTCAGTAGCTGGAGCACTTGGACACAGCCATAATGTCTCCTGTTAGTCTCCCCTCCCCGTCTGGAGAGACCCTTCTTACGGCCACAACTTCCAGGCAGCTCAGAGTCTCAGGCGCTTTCCCTCTGGGCACCCTCAACCTGCACAGGATCCCTTTTTAAATGCCAGTCTCCATGGGCAGCATGTCTAGGGGGGGACACAGTGAGTCCACCACCTCCCAAAATACAGAAACTCTCATTCAACTAACGCGGCCCATCCAGCTGGTTTCCCCTCGCCTATCCAGGCTGTTGAATTTTTGAACCCAGGTGCAAAAGTTTACATTTAAAACTAATTGGTTGAAATCTAATGATCCCAAACAATTTGAATCTGGATTCTGACCTCTGTTCTATCTCCCAGCCCTCTCAGTATTGTTTCATCTCGGAGTTTTATCAGCATTCCTTCCCTGCCCTTCTTCCCAAGCCATCAAGAAGAACATTGAGAGTATGCACCCCCTCAAAGAGGGTGACTCCACCCCAAGGGGGCAAAAAGCTTTTTATTCTTTTTGTGTATTAAGCACAGATTTGCATATAGTACATATACAGGTATACAGTATATCATCTGTGGTGTTAAAATTTCATAATTAGGATGGGTATTCAGGAAAAACAATAAGGGTTTTTAGGGGAATGATAATTTTTTTAAAAAGCGTAAGAAATACTAGTCTAAAGGATAAAGCTTCGGACATCACATGAGTCCACTGGAAATCTCCCCAGAGCCGCCGACGCCCTCAGTATGGCCTGGTTATGACTGTGACGGAGGCTTCCACCTCGATCAAGGCCAGCTGATCATTTCCAGATAGGTAGCGATCCAGAGACGTTTTCATGAATTCTAAGACATTGCACAACAATGCTGTCAGCAACTAACAAAGAGGACACATAGATTAACAATTCACTCAAACTGTAAATGGTCGTTGAATCATTCATCCATTCATTCATTCATCCACCAAATATTTATTGAGTGACTACAATATGGTGGGCAGTGTTCTAGGAGCTGGGGAAAAGACAATGAACAAAATAGATGAAAACAATAGTCTCCACCTTCATGGAGCTTACAGTGTAGAAAGGCTTGTGATGAGGGGAAGACAGTTACTAAACAAATAAACAAAAATTAAACTGTATTGTCAGATGGACATGAAGTGCCATGAAGAAAAAAAGCCCCATAAAAGCTGTGGTCCAAGAGGGTTTTTAGGGAGGTGAAACCATTCTGTGTGACACTGTCACAATGGATACATGTCATTAGGCATTAGTTAAAATTCACAGAGCTGTACAACACCAAGAGTGAACCCGAATGTAAAGTATGGACTTAGTTAATAATGTTATCAGTACTGGTTCATTAATTGAGACAAATGTACTACGTTAATACAAGATAATAATAACAGAGGAAATGGGGGGGCAGAGTGGAGGGGGGGAGGTATGTTGAACTCTACGTATGATCTGCTCAATTATTCTGTAAACCTAAAACTGTACTAAATAAACAAAGTCTATTAATTTTTTTTAGAGCCGCAGTCTGAACCCATGCAAAAATACAGAGAAAAGAAAGAGGGCACCACCAGTCTGTTTGGAATGGAAAGTTGGCAAGAAGAGAGTTGAAAGGGATGTGGGTATGAGTAGAATTGACTTGGGCCAGGGGAAATGAATCCACGTGCCAATAGGAGTCAGGTGAAATAGTGCAACGAGGAAGAACCCAGAGGAAATCGATTCTGGCAGATGATGTGGGACAATGAGAGCAGAAAACTCAAAGCAGCAGCTCAGAGCAGTTTTGAAAAGAGCGTTAATCATAAAATATAAAAGCCATGACTGCACAAGGAGGGGAAAGGAAAGAGGCCAAGTTGTGATCAATTTTAAAGGGAATCTCAGGGCTAGAAACAAGGGAGATGGTGATCAATGCACATAGCAGAATTTAGGAATTAGGAGGCGAGAGGAAATTGCATGCAATTTTTAATACCCTTCTCCCAGACACGATTTCCAGCTTACAACTAATTAGAATTAGCTTTATGAGTTTTCCCAGCTATACTGAACTATGATAAATAATAATGAAGAAAAGGAACATTTATTATACCTAGATTAATTCATCACAGGAGTCTAAACACTTGACAAGTTTCTCATCACAGGGACTTTAAGAGCCACAAGCTTGCAATAACATGAGATTTATGAGGAAGCAACCAGATCTCATGGGACAGCTGAAAGCAGGGGTGACTCCGTCATCCCATGAACCACACAAGGGGACACTGTGTCTCCATTGCCTCTGTGTCCTGAAGAGCACTAGGGACTGTCAGATACACAAAAGGGGGGCACAACCCCTGCCCCTGCCCTTAGAGGGATTACTGCCTTATTGGAAAGACTAGACTTGCTCACCTGAAATAAAAAGAGAATAAAGGTGAATAAAATAGTGTTCCACTGAACAGGACAGACAATGAGTGCATGTTGTGTCCCCCTAAAATTCATATGTTAAAGCCCTAATCCCAGTGTGATGATATTTGGAGGTGGGGCCTTTGGGAGGTAATTAGCATTCGATGAGGCCAAGAGGGTGGAGCCCCGTCATGGGATTAGTGCCCTTGTAAGGGACTGGACTTTCTCTCTGTCTCTCTCTCTCCCCCACACAGTCCCCATATGAGGATACAGCAAGAAAGCATCCTTCTGCAAACCAGGAAGACAGCCCTCACCAGGAACCAAATCAGCTGGCACTTAGGACTGTGAGGAATGAATATCTATTGTTCAAACCACTCAGTCTATGGTTTCTTTGTTGTAGCACTCAAAACTATAGCTCAAAGTAAAAAGGAAGGGCAGACTAAGTGGGCTCAGATGAGCTTCAGCTTTCTCTCCAACAAGAGGAAGTTTATATATTGAACAAGGAATGGAAACTTCAGGATGTTAGGACAATGGCAGCAATCAAGGGACCCAAGGATGTCACTGAGATAGGGACACCAACCAGATCAGTAGTTCTCAAATGAGAGAGGCAACCTCACATCACACACCCCCAAAGATACATTCTCCTCTCCCTGTCTTTAGCCGTCTTCCCTTCTTCCCAAAACACCCTCAGCCTTCCTTTGCCCTTCTCTATGCACTAGACAACCTTCAAAACCAAGTTCAAGTTCCATCTCTGCTGAGAAGCCTAACATTGATATCATCTTTCGCAGAAGTCCATCAATACACACGATCTGTATGATTTACATAGTATCCTCGTAGGCAACACGGTGTGGCAGGCAGCACTGAATTTGCAATAATATCTGGATTCCATTGGAGATCTACTTCTCACCAGTTATGTTATCTTGGGTGGATTATTTAGCACCTCCGACCCTCAGTTTCCTGATTTGCAAAATGGGAAAAATAAGAGGATTCAAAGCATTTATCCTGGAGGATATAGAGCAATGGGAACTCCCATATGTTATTGGTTGGGTATCAACTGATCCAAGCACTTTGGAAAACTGTTAATATTTGCTTAGTGTCTCCTAAAGTTAAATCTATACCTATCCGATGAGCCAGCAGTTTTACTTCTAAGTATGTAACCAATAGAAATGAGTGCTTGTGTTCACCAGAAGACATGCACAGTAGTCATAGCAACTGTAATCACAATAGCCCCAGAGTGAAAACTACTAAAATGCCCATCAGCCTCAGCCTCCAAAAGTACTGGGATTACAGGCGTGAGCCACCACACCCAGCCTATATGACATTTTGAAAATATTTGTGCTTAGTTTTCTGCAGCAGACTCTGTGAAAGGCGTCACAGATTAATATTGTTCATTATGTACATTCAAATGCTATGAATCATCTCCAGTCTATAGAAGAGCTGAAAGCAATAGAAGACAATGGATTTAACGACCTGTGTCCTTTGCCAATGCTCTTGAGTCAAGGAGGAGTTTTACAAAGACTTACTGTATTTTTAACTCCAATTCAAGATTGTCTTGAAACAAAGGGAATGCTCGCCCAATATTCAATAATCAATATATATTTTCTCATCGAAATCACACTGCATATGAATGAACTAAATTTGAAACTCCAAGGTGAGCAAAAGCTTATTTGTGACATAGCTAGACATTAAATTTATGTCGAACCCGAAACTTAAAACACAAGTCAATAATAATGACTTTACACTTTTTTTCTAACAGGAATCAATATGCAAATTATTTGAATTACAATTGGCAGATGTCATGTAAATCAGCTGCAAAGACAAAAACATGTGAAGGACACTTTGTTGTCATCGACAAATTTTGAGTTGCTTCTCAATTTGTGCAGCATGCTTTTCTTTTATTTGTTTATTTATTTATTTACTTATTTATCTTTGTGAGACAGGGTCTTGCTCTGTTGCCAGGGCTAGAGTGCAGTGGTGTCTTCAGAGCGCACTGGGATCTCAAAATCCTCACTCATCCTCCCAAGTAGCTGGGACTACAGGCACACGCCACCATACCAGGCTATTCAGTAGACTCTTGAATAGTCTCAAAAGAGTTGATGAATTTACTTCACTTGGACAGATATAGTTTTGAAATTGACATGCTTTCACTTCAAAGTCAAGTCAATCCTTTTAGAAAGGGTGAACAAGTTCTGTCATTATGAATGCAAATATTAAAGCAAAATTATTTTTTGGTATTTTTCTGGTTAGTGGAAAACATTTAAGTATATTTGGAACATCTTAGATATGTGAATCTACTTTTTCAACCATAAATTTAATGAAGTGTGATGCAGACGAAGTATTTCCTATAAAAATTTTGCATTCGAATTAAGATGGGCTGTAAGTGAAAACTAAAACTGATTTTCTAACACTTAGTATGAAAAAAGTATATAAAATATCTCATTAATAATTATTTTCATTAATCACACACTGAAATGATAATATTTTGGATATTTAAATTAAATAAAGTATATTATTAAAATTAATTCTACTTATTTTTTAATGTGATACTAAAAAGTTTTAAACTACACATGTGACTCACATCATATTTTTATTGGATAGCTCTGATCTCGAATGTAACTTCCATGATAATAAGACAGAAATAATGAGCCTTTTGTTCATTGTTGTATTTCCTGAGCCTAAAACCAGTGTCTGGCACCTACTAGGTGCTCAGAAAATACCGACTAAATAAATGAATCTACTTGAACCTCAGCACTATTAGTAAGGTTTCAGTAGCAGGAAATAGAAACCACTCCAACTATTTAAAGAAGAAAGGGATTTAATCCAGAAAATTAAGAATTTACAAAAAAAAAAGGCAGGACTTAAGAAGCCACTTTTGAAGCTGCTGGCTCCAGGAACACAGTTCTTCCGTTGCTACAGCTTCCAGTGTTAGATTTAGAGCCATCCTACGCCTGGGAGATCAAATCCATCAAAACATAGATGCCCCTCACCTTGACTTTTTTTTTTTGAGACAGTCTCACTCTCTCACCCCGGGTAGAGTGCAGTGGCATCAGCCTAGCTCTCAGCAACCTCAAACTTGTGGACTCAAGCTAGCCTCCTGCCTCAGCTCCTCAAGCAGCTGGGACTACAGGCATGCATCAACACGCCAGGCTAATTTTTCTATCTTTGGTAGAAATGGGGTCTTGCTCTTGCTCAGGCTGGTCTTGAACTCCTGAGCTCAAGTGATCCTCCCACCTCAGCCTCCCAGAGTGCTAGGATTATAGGCATGAGCCTCACCTTGCCTCTTGACTCCCAGGAAGCTGGTACTTGGACAATGGAACACATTGCAGAAAAACCAGCAATGAAATATTACACGTGGCACCATGCAAATGCCTTCCAATTCTCATGGAAGTGCATCTAACTTATAAAACCAAAATCAGACCCAAAAGGAACCACAAAAAAGTCTCTCCCACGTTCTCATTCCCCTCACTGAGTAAACTCTTTCAGATTAAACATTCCTTCCTCCAGGAAGCCTTCCTTGACTTCTCCAAGACTCTATTAAATCAGCTTTCCATATACTTTATCTTCATTCTTGGCTCACGTTGTCAAATTTGTTTATTCTGTTTAATTGTCTTCCTCCCCTGAAAGGCCATTAGCTCCATAAGATGTGCCTGTGTCAGCTTAGTTACCACTGTGTCCTCCCCACCTAGTGGTAGATGCTAAATTTACGTGTTGAATAAATGAATGAACACAAAGATTTGAGCTCATCTTTCTCCGTGACACCTGCCCTTTCATAACACATCCATGTGCCCCCAACAGATGCCCAGCACCTGCCAGGGGGAAGACCATGGTTGGCACACCCACCGCCAGGATGGGAACTTGCTCTCAGGGGGATGGCCTGGAGCCATTTCTAAGAAACAGGGAGGGACTTTCGAGAAAACACCTTGGGCTCCAGGGTGCTAGGCCTGAGCCCAGACTGTGGTCCAGCCAAGGGAAGACAGGGTCAGGGGTTGGTACTAAACACTGCACTGAACAGGCACAGCCACGGCTTCTGTGGTCAAGGAAGATATGCAGGCACCCAAGTGAGGGACCTGGAAGAGGACGGGGGTGGGGTGTGTGTGCAAACATAGCCCTTGACATGGGAGCATTTTCACAGCTTATAAAACTCATTCACTTTGTCTCATTCATTATTATCACCCCTCCCCATTGTACAGATGAGGAAACTGAGGCATAGAAAAATTAGCAACTTGTCCAAGGGCAAGTGTCAAGTCCAGGTCTTGAATGTCTTGGATGAAGCAACATATGCTGTAGAGTCAGCCATGGCCAAGTTCAAAGTCATCTTTTGCCACAAAGCAACCAGGTGGCCTTGGACATGTCACACTCTGAGTCTCCATTTTCTCATGCATAAAATGAAGAGGATACTGTCTAACTCACAAGGTTGTTGTAAAAATTAATTAACGAGCTTAAGTAAAGAACTTAGCTCAGCACTTTGTGCAGAGTAAGGACCCAGTAAATGGTATCTATTTATTATTATTATTATTATTACTATTCTAAGTTTAGGACTTTTTCTGTTATCCCAGATTGCCTTCTAATTGTACAAATGCTATTATGATATTTATAATTTACTTTAAAATACTTCAGGAAGCCAATGTGATATACATGAGGGAGAGACACCAGTGGGCATCAACAAGAGGTATTGATCGCCTTAATGAGGCGTGCACACTCCGGGGCTGGTGAGCTATCACAAAACCCAAACGCCCCCGCCCAGATGACAGGACCATAGACACGTCCTCTATTTTTATGTCCAGTCAACACCCAGAAGCTTTGCTAATCCACGTAATGAATGTTAGAAATGCGTTTCTATTGCAAGTATTTGCAGACTCATTAATCAGCATAATGGATGCAAGCAATGGGCTCCCAGTGATAAAATTAGTGGCATATAAGTGAAAGTCAAGATAAAATAGTTAAAGGACACTCTCTGCCCTTGCTTAATCCTTCACTTTTAGCCCTCACAGATGGCATCAGAAGCTTGATCTCTAAAAGTTCCTGTGTCCCACCATGGACCCAGACATTGCGGTCTCAACTGAACTTTTTATTTTGTTATTATCTCCTTTTTATTTATTTATTCCATTTTTTTATTTCAAAATATTAAGGGGTTACAAATGTTGCTGTCACACAGATGCCTTTTATAATGCTTAAGTCAGGGTTTTTAGTGAACACCAGAATAGAGTTGATTGTATGCAATAGGTTTCCCTTACCCTTCTGTACCCTCCCCCCTTCTTGATTTCCCCGGAACTTTACATCTCTTGGTGCCCGTGTGTGCCCACCAATTAGCTCCCAATTATTACAGAGTACACGTGGTGTTTGTTTTCCCATTCCTGAGATACTTCACTCAAGATAATGGTCTCCAGCTGCATCCAAGTTGCTGCAACTGACATTTCATTCCTTTTTATGGCTGAGTAGTACTCCATGGTAAACACATACACACCACATTTTCTTTATCCATTCATAAATTGATGGGCACCTAGGAGGATTCCACATCTTTGCAATTGTGAATTGTACTGCAATAAACATTCGAGTACAGGTGTCTTTCTGATAAAATGACTTCTTTTCCTTGGGGTGGATACCCAACAGTGGGATTGCTGGGTCGAATGGTAAGTCTACAATTATTTCTTTGAGGAATCTCCATATTGTTTTCCATAGAGGCTGCACTAACCTGAAGTCCCACCAACAGTGTATAAGCATTCCTATCTCTCTGCATTGATACCAGCATCTATTGGTTTTGGACTTTTTAATACCAAACTTTTTATGGTGTTTTGGAGCCACCGAAAGGGACAGAGGGCTGGGAATTCACAGATCTTGCAGGCCACTGTAAGCCAGTTCTATAGGCCTCTTCTGAGCCTGTAAGCTAATGAATCTGTCCGTGTAGTAACATGTGGTTTGATATGTCCTTTATTCTCTTGTAGGGAGGTTCAGGGGTGAAGAGTGGGGGGGGTAAAAAACACTAACTTACCTCTAAATCCTAAGGGCTCCAAGATTCACCAAAAATTACCTGGTACCTGTGCATGCCCAAACTGGCTTAGGCCAATTTGCAGCAAAAGTCCTACAAGTAATCTCACGGGATCGTAATGAAATCCAAATAACAAAATGCATGTGAAAGCCCCTTGTAAATGTTAAAGACCTCTAGGGAGAATGACAGGAACAGGACTATTGGTATCTGTGCTCGGTTTCCTTTGCTGGTTCTTCTCTAGGACGTGTCTCCAAGGCTTTTCTCTCTTTAGGTGATCTAGCCCAGTCCCACGGCCCTGAACCTCTGTCTTCTGTTGAGGACTTAGATATCTTTGTCTCTGGCCTTGGCCTCTCCCCTGAGCCCCAGGTTAGGTATACCCAGCCGTCCACTTGGCATCTCCGACCTCAGGATGTCTAATGGCATCCTTAGGCCCAAACACAGCTCTTGAAGGCTCCTCTCCCAATCCCCGCACCCCACCAACGTGAGTCTCACCCATCTTAGAGGATGGTGCTGCTCAGGCGAGAGACCCAGGACTCACCCTTGGCTTCTCTCTTTCTCTCACTACACCCCTCTCCCAGCCCCCCATTGAGGTCATCGGTGCCTTTGTCTCCGTCTGAATGATGCCACCCTAATCTCCACCAGCTCTCACAGATTCCCTCCAGGGACAAAATGACCTTTTAAAAATGTGAATAAGACCATGCGACTCCATTTCAACCCTCCCATGGGCTTCCATCTCTCCTAAAATAAAGCCCAACTCCTTCCTCACACACCTGTTTCCTCCTCTTCCTCTCTGGTCCCACCGCCTTCCACCTCCGCCCTTACCCACTTTATTTCGGTCGTATTGGCTTATCCCTGTCCCTTCAACATCCATGACATGTCCCTCTCGGCCCTGCCTTACACTTTCACGCCAGTCGTTCCCTCCACCCGACACTCCTCTCCTGGGGCTTCGCCTGGTCGGCGCCTTTGTAGCAGCCCAGGTCAGGCAAGTCACCTCCTCAGAGCGGCCTTCCCCAGCCTCCCCATCTAAAGAAGACCCAGAGTCCTTACAAGCCACTCTGGTACCGCCACTCAGATTCAGTATGCTCATGGCACTTCCCACTCCTGCCTGCCCATTTCTTTGATCACGTGCATACTGTTCTCTTTCTCACTGGAATGAGAGCCCCGTAAAAGCAGGGGCTCCTTTCCTCACCAGAGTCTCCCAGCGCCTCCAACAATGCCTGGTGTAGGGAAAGCTCTGGAAAACATTTGCCCAGTGAATAAATGAGTGATTTACTTAGTGTCCCTGCTGCAGGATGTGCAGCGCAAAGACCTGCTCCCGAGGGGAATGGATAAGCCAAGTGCAGCGCAGTCACGTTACAGAACGCTCCCTGGCAACGACAGAGAATCATCTGCTCATGCTCACACAGGGACACTGGATCTCAGACACACGTTAATCAAAATAAACCAGGCACGAAAGAGCACATGTACGTGGCTCTGCTCACATGAAATGCCAAGGACCGATAAAATTAATCTACTAGAAATCAGAACAGTGCTTAGTCATCTGTGGGCTTGGGGACTGACCGAAAGGGGCATGGCATGAGAAAAACGTCACAGTGATGAAGCGATTCTGACTTGATTGGAATTTAGGACACACAGATTTATGTATTTGCCAAAATTCACCACTACGCTTCAGATCTGCACACTTCAGATCTGTGCATTTCCATGTATGTAAATTTTTCCTCAAATTAAAAAAAATAAACCCTATTCTTGTAAGTAGAATGCCCACTTCTTAGTATCAATCAATTCAGAGTGAAATATCAGTTTGATATAACTCCAGTTCAGGGAGTATTTTGGAACTCGGTGTTGAGCCATTTGAGAATATCGACCTCAGGAGGCTGGTGCCGCAGTCCTAACAATACGGGCTGTAGAGCCAGCCAGACCTGAGCCCCCATCCCACTGTGCTGCTCATTGGATGTGTAATCTTTTTTTTTGTTTTTTCTGAGGCAGAGTGTCACTCTGTGGCCCAGGCTAGAGTGCCGTGGTGTCAGCCCAGCTCCCAGCAACCTCAAACTCCTGAGGCTCAAGCGATCCTCCTGCCTCAGACTCCCCAGTAGCTGGGACTACAGGCATGAGCCACCACACCTGGCTAATTTTTTCTGTTTGTAGTAGAGACAGGGTCTTGCTTTTGCTCAGGCTGATCTTGAACTCCTGATCTCAAGCAATCCTCCCACTTCAGCCTCCCAGAGTCCTAGGATTACAGAAGTGAGCCACCATGCCTGGTCTGGCTGCATAATATTGGGCACTTTCTTAACCTCTCTGAGCCTTGGTTTCCTCATATGTAAAATGGGAATAATAATAGCACTTACCTTCCAGGGTTTATTGTAAGAACTAAGTACATGCAAATCACTTAGCAAAGGGCCTGGCACATGAAAAGGGCTCCATATATATTACACAATTACTAAGCAAATACTTTAGTAAGTAGATGCCACAGTACAGGTGATGAATTTAACTAGATGATTTGATTTAACTGGGTAATTTAGTTAACTATAGGTCAAATGGCTTTTCCTGAATTACTAAGCCAGGAACACAGCCTCCCTAGTCTTGATGGAATATAGCCATGCCTGGGAATACTGCTTATTCATAAAGGGACCTTCTCAGTAGACAGTGTGCTGAGAAGCCTACAATTGAGGCAGGGAGGGAAAAAAAAGACTGTGATTATCTTAAATTATTCAAAGGCTGGTCTGTAGAATAGGGATTAAATTTATTCTGTGGTCCCTTGAGGGGCGGAATTAAATTCAATAGGAGGAAATTACAGGGAACAAATTTTTATTTGGAGTAAGGAAGAACCTTTTGTCTATCAGAGCTTTTTTTTTTTTTTTTGAGACACAGTCTCACTCTGCTGCCCAGGCTAGAGTGCCGTGGCGTCAGCCTAGCTCACAGCAACCTCACACTCTGGGGCTCAAGGAATACTTCTGCCTCAGCCTCCCGAGCAGCTGGGATAACAGGCATGTGCCACCATGCCCAGCTAATTTTTTTATATATTTATATTTTAGTTGTCCAGTTAATTTCTTTCTATTTTTTTTAGTAGAGAC